>VYZT01041585.1:38136-76314 GCA_013400735.1 Pomatostomus ruficeps | reverse complement strand
ACATTTTAAGTGGATGTAAAATGGGGGGTGGGGGGGAGAAAGTGTGATGGCTGCTCCCCTGGGCGGGGGTGGGCCATGGCCTTGTGGCCATGCGGCCTAGGGCCATGTGTCTGGGTTCCACTGGGCCGCAACCGCAGAGCTGGGGCCGCCGACATGTCCGGCACTGGACCACCGCAACAGCCAACAACCCCCTCCCCAGGCTCTGTAAGAGAGGAGGCAGCCGTGAAAACCCAGCGCTGCTGAGGCCACAGGAAGGCTGGACCTGCAGGCAATTCAGAGCCACCCGAAAGTATTGGATTTGTCTGAACTGCGGAAGAAAGCCCAGAATTGCTGGAGCCATGTGGAGCCGCCAGAGACACATGGAACTGAACTGCAGAAAGTGTAGAACTGCCGAGCTGGCAACAGAGACACTGCAAATAGCTCCCCAGCGCAGAATTCAGACAGCATCAGCTTTTCAGTGCTGCAAAATGCCACAAAAGTTTTTGAACTGATAAAAGCTTGTTAACAATGGTGTTTGGGGGCAACAAGTTGTTTTTTTCTTTTGTTTTCCCTTTTGGTCAGAGAAGAGAAAGAAATGAGCATGTGAGAAGGACAACATGGTGAACACCAGAGTCGTTAAAGAGAGAGGGGGAGGGGATGCTTTAAACGTTGGAACCAGGTTCTTTCTGTGGGCTGTGGTAAGGACTATAGTGAGACAAACTGTCTCCCTAAAATTCCTGAGTGCATGGGAGGATGCAAAGGTCTACTGGGTGGCCCATGAGAAGAGGTGCTCACACCAGAGCAGGTAGATGCTAAAAATATGTAATCTAGTGGAAGACTCAAAGAGAGTAGACCCTTTGCCTCAAGAGATAAATACAGCCCTTGCTTCCAAACACGAACAGCTCATCCTCAAAAGACTACACCCCATGAACTAATGACCCATGCAAATCAGCTTTGTCCATGGGACTGTTTTGTCCATGGGAGGGATTCACATAGCAGGTTGGGTGGGCTGCCACTTCTTACTGATTAGAACCATGCTGAAGAGCTTGTAGCCCCTGTAAGAAGGACCCTCTCATAATACAACAGAAAGAATCTCTTCCATGTTTTGTATCCCTGCCTGTTCAGTGAGAAAGATACAAAGGTTGGGGAGAGGAAAGAAAGGTGTTTTAAAACTTACTGCTTGTTATCCTCTTCTAGTCCTGTTAATAAATTTACTTTATAGTTTTAAACTAAGCCTTGTTTTTTGCCTTAAAATATTTCTCCCACAATTCTTATTCACAATCATGAGCCCCTTAGATAATTTTCATAACTTATTTTCAAACCACGACATAATCTCAGGTGTCAGAAACCTGGGAAACATTGGGGGCGATAAACCCAGGGATGGTCGCTGGGGAAGGGAGGCTGCTGCCTCACAGAAGGACACAACTTCAGTTTTGTTTGGTCACCTGGACAGAAAGTTTAGCACGCTGTTCTTTGAAGGTTAGTTGCCTAAAAGGTTGTGTGTAAGACCGGATAACCTGAGATTTCTTCCAAATGTGAAAAAGTGTTAAGCTGTCTGGGCTAGGCCAACATAGGCTGGGATGGCAGGAGGTCAAAGCTGGTGTCTCACGGTGTGGGCCTGGTTTGAGGTGGACACGAGCAGCTGTGGCTGCTGAGAGGTGTGGTGGTGATACTGACAAGGGCGAGGCAGGACCTGCGCTCTGCCGGGTCACAAGTGTGTGTGTCACACTTGGGTGAGCTTTGATTCCACAGCCCCATGACAGCAAGAGCTGCTCTCTGACCACGCTGGGGCAACAGTTTGGTTCTAATTAGATACCACATAAATAAAGATACTGCTTTTTTTTGCAAGCTGGTGGGATTAAATTATTTCTCTTTTTCAAACAGGTTTTCAAACATTGTTTCAAAACAATTTTTTCTACCCAAAGAATGAGCTTGTGGTTAGGACTGAGCAGCTTCAGATATTCATTAAGGGGAAAAAAAACCCAGCATCTGCTCAAGTGGTTTTTGCCAACAAAATATTGCAACCTTTATTTAAAACAAAATGCAAATTGGCAAAACTTTGGGGAACGACAGGCAGAGAGGCCCTTTCAAGGGCCTTATTTACATCAAGTTTAACACTGTTTGCAGTTCACAGTCAGAAGAGTGAGAGAATTAAATTAGAAAAACAACCAAAATATATTACAATAACAATTAAAAACCAAAACCAATTGACAACACTGCTAAGAGTGATTGGTGATTAACGTGTTTCATTTCAATCCATTCCTGCCCTCAGCGAGTTCACTACCAGTACAAACAGTGCCATGTGAGCTGAGTGGGCTCCACTTCCTGTGCACAACAGACACATGGGGAAGAAGGACCTCCTTTGGTACAGACATTACTTAGCGTGGAGCTGTGATAAACCAGTCAGCATCCCAGAACTTCTTTTTACCTGCCATCAGAGAATGGACTGAGGGGTTTGTTCTACACTCCAGGGATCTGCAGCACAACCCCAGCACCCACCTGTGCTGGACAGTGCCCTGGGAGGTTTCCACAGATGCTGCCGTCACTACCTTTCAGTCTCCCTGTGGCTCCTGATGAGCAGCATCGCAGAGTTGAGTGTGTTACATGAGAAAGCAGCAGCTTGATGGCTTTGTAAGCACCATCTTCTGGAATCACTAGTGCCTGTCAGCGCTGTGGATGCCCCAGAGGGAAAGCCTGTCTCAGGTGAGTGGTAGGATACGAGGGTCAGAATTGCTATGTGGCTGCACAGTATAACCCACCCCACACCTCTGCCTGCTGGGGAGGGGCTGCTCTGTCTGCACTGTGGGGTTTGGTTCCCTGTGCCCCACAACTGCAAAAGCACTTTGACAGATGTCAACACTTGTGTTTGGCCATGTCTCACAGACACAAGGCCAGTGACACCCAGGAGAAACATCTGAGGACAAGCACAGCCCTCCCTCCTTCCCTGCTGTGCTCTGCATCAGCAACACTGCTCCCTTCAATTTTTCCAGTGGCTAACTTTGGTGCAGTCCCAAGACCCAGACTCTTAGCTCAGCTTCACCCCTGTCTCCAATAATGAAGAACATGACTAAATCAAGTGCACCATTTGGGGGTTAAGAAGGGTGTACAGTGCAGGAAGAGATAATTGCACCTCTAAGTCAGCTAATTCCCACAGTGGTAGGAAGAGAAAGTGCCCCACTGACCTCACTCTGTGAGCACATGCTTTGTGCTTGGTGTTACCAGGCCCGTGGGTGCCATCCCTGTGGCAAAGACAACTACTTTAAATTCTAGCCCATAGTAGTGCAAGTGAGAGAGCCCAGCTCCAGCCGTACCCCCATGGTTGCCTGACTGTGCTGAGAAGAAGAAACAACAGGATTCATGCCTTGTCCCCTGCCCCAAACCATGGAGCATGAGGTGCTCTTCACTGGGACAAATAACAGGGTGTCACCACCCACACGTTCCTTTGGACATCTGGAACCAGGCTGAAAGCAGAGAACTGGCCACAGTGGAGACCTTTAAGGCTGAAGCCAGACTTAGCTAAAGGGAGAGGGAATGGTAACAGTTTTAGGAGTAGCTGTGAAAGGAAGAACAGAGGGATGGTGATTTACAGAACCAGCCTTCCCAGATAGCATCCTTTTGCTGTCCTGCCAGAGGGCAGGGGGACATTGCAGTTTGGGAATAAAACACTGTAGGGCAGCAGAAGCCCCAGCAATTCTGCAGCCTTCAATTTAGGGGGAAAACCCTGTCAAGTCAGCACTACCTCTACCATAACCTTCCTACCTGTTAGATTGATAGGTAAGACAGAGAAAACACTTTTCATGAGAGTGACAACAGGTGAATTCCCAAATTCCACTGGCCTTTGTTTTTCCACCACAGGAGGAAACGGGCTCCTCTATTGAGCACAGAGGTTGTAGAGTCTCCCTGTCTTTGGAGATGCCCAAAAGCTGCCTGGACATGGTCCTCACAGGTCGTTCTAGGTGGCCCTACTTGGGTAGACCGTTTGGACCAGGTGACCTCCAAAGGTCCCTCCCACCTCAGTCATTCTGTGACTCTGGAAAAGCAGTCAGATCCTGCCCTGTCCCACTGCCCATCTCCACTGTGGGGGCAAGGAGAAACCAGGGGGCATCTGAAAGGAAGTGGGGATGGCCAGTGTTCATTAAGACACAGCTGCTTTCTTCAGAAAGGGCTGGAAGAGGGAAGTTCTAGTAGTTAGAAATTCCATATTAATATTCTATCACTTTTGCTGGAGCTTTTCTGGAAGACTGGCATTCAGGGGAAAAAAAGGCTTCTTTCAAAATACCCATCAGAACTGGGCTAAGCTTTAAAATGTTCTGGTTAAAATTCCTTTCCCCTGGAATCTCTTCAGTTCCAGCCGGTTTGTCCCAGGCTGAGCAGCAGTATAAGGATGGAACCATGTGACTGTCTGCCAGGGCAAGCGAGACCTGCCCTTATGCCCTGAAGAAAAGAGAACCCCCCACCTTCTAAATCCTTCTGTACTGCGTGAAGCAATGTCACAAGCCACATTCCCTTTGCAGGTCACCTTTCCAAAGGCAGTTAGTTCGGATGCACGCCTTCTACAAAGTTGACTGAAAGAGATACGGTAAACCACAAAAACCCTCAGTAAAGTCTAGGAGATAAGGGGTTGGTACTCTGCATGACATGGCTGAGAAAGAGCCTTGGGATAGCCCCAAGGGCTACAGGGGATCAAGACTTGCCAGCACAAGGGGTTGCTTGGTTCTTTTTCCCCCCCTACCATTTCTCTTACTGGGCTATAGAAGCTCACTGGTCCATTGTACCTCACATGCTGCTCCTCTGCTGTGCCTCCACACACCCTGGCATGCAACTGAACTCTTCTTACTTGCCACTACATTAACATCTTGAGGAGTTGTGTGTAGATGCAGGACAGCAGCTTTTTGAGGCCACAACAGTCTGCAAACAGCAGCAGGACCAAGGATGACTACGTCAACCACTTGGCTGTTCTCATTCTGGGATTGTGAGAAGGCATAAGAGACCCAGAGTCCTTCAAGGTAGGACCATGGCTTTTGTTGCCATGCGTCAGGGAGAGGACTGCACAGGTTATGTGCATGTTCCCTACACCACAGCGTAGGATTCTGCTCTAGCCTTTAAAATACAGGAATAAATACATTGAGATGCCTGTGGTGTTTCCCTGTGTGCTGCCACATTTTATCAGCTTGGGATGCAAGGAAGCTGGAAGCCTGTGAGACAGGTAAGCATCAGAACAAATCCCAGGAATCTGGAGGTGTTAAGGTTAGGGACAGGTCCAGGGAATACTGCAGCAGTAAGGACATGTGGTGGGCAGGCTGGGCTGTACTTTTTGGCTCTCCAGCTGGCCCTACAGTGCTGTGACTGCTAAAGGAATGTGGAAAACAGTCAGCAGGAGCAGAAGCTCTGCCTTACTTACCATGGGTCCTCATGGTGATCAAACTGAACTGGGAGTCAACCTGGTAACAAGCTAAAAACAATCTAGAGCTTAAAAAGAGAAAGAACCCACCCACCCCAACAACAACACTGGCAGTTGTGCAAGAGCCCCAAACTACTCAAACGTGATCATCAAGCAGCACCTGTGCTAGACCACTAGAAATAGGTATCAGCTGAGTGAAGGCTATGTGGTGAGGAAGGGGATATTCCAGTGGTAAGTCTGCCCAGCATCCCTGACGCTTCTAATACAATGATGATGAGAATGTGGCAGATGAGGTGGACAGGAGGGAAAAGGGATAGTTTCATATATTAACTAATATTGCAGTTCTCATTACAGCAGCAACAGCACTGTGGAAGTTAAGCCATCCAGACCAGTGCATCCACCTCCAGCAGCTCTGAATACTGTCAGTGCATTAAACCTTTCCCCCAGCTGCACATGACCCCGCTCCAGAGCCCCTCTGGCTCTGACTGCTCTGCCATTGGTACCAGCAGAGCCTCAGTGCCTTTCCTTGGCCTTGTCAGACAGTGAAGCATGCAAGAGTGCAGCCAGGGCAGGATCCGTACAGCCAAGCAGCTGCAGCCACCCCAGGCCTCCAGCTGTCACCACCATCCTGCCCAAAGGAAGAACCAGCCATCGGTTCTCCCGCCTCTCCAAGGGAAGAGAAGGAACTTCCTTCCCTTGTTGTACCAAGCAGATCAGCCTGACTAGGTAGGGACAGATCCTTGATGTTCTGCCCCTTACAGCTTTAATCTACCCTCTCCATCCCCAATTTTTTGAGATGAACCTGTAAACGTGAGGAGAACTCAGTGATCTGAGGTACTTCACATACTCAAGTATCAGTCTTTCTTTTTGAAAGCATCAGTACAAAAAAACAGTTCCCCCCTCCCTGTGTCTGTTTCTTTTACCCAGATTGACAGTAGCTACCTTTGCACCACATCACTGATTTCTTGGACACATGACAATAAGTTATTAAGGACAGGGTTTACCCCAGGGACGCCAGCAGCTGTCGAGGACACCTGCAACTCCTGCAGGCTGAGTTCCAGTTTGCTCACGGCTTCCCGGAAGGCAAATTTGTTGCGCGTGTGCGGGATGCAGTCCACGTAGCCTGAGCAGTAATCCAGCAGCTGGTGCCCCGTGTCCACCAGCTGGCTGTTTGGTGTGGGCTCAGCGATGGCACTTGAGAGGAGATCCGCACACTCCAGCAGCGCCTCCTTGCTGATCTTGTCTGCAGAGATTTTCTCAGCTGCCTGTTTGGCCTTTCTCAGCGCTACCTTTGCGCCAGCTGTGCCATTGGCCAGTTTCACTGGGGAGGTGGAAGATGATGACAGAGGCACTTCAGATGGAGGCATCATGGGCCTCCCAGGTTTTCCACCAACAGGTGCTGTTGCTGCCTTCTTACTCCCTTCATTCGATTCCAGTCTGTGCTGCGCTCCCGTTACACTGCTCAGCTCTTCTGCTACATCTGAGCAGGCAGCTGGCTGTTGGAGGAGCCGCATCACTGGTGGTGGAGGTGGAGCACACTTTGGTTTTACCCGTCTGGGCCGGTCCCTGTCGCCAGAGGAAGTGACCTGATGCTCAGCTAAGAGCTTGAACTTATTACCCTGAGAGTCTGTGCCAATGAGCTGCACGTCTGCTGGACTATGTTTTAGAGTGGGTGAGATTAGGACTGGCACTTTGTGGTTATGAGTGGTTGGAAGTATTGCTGCAGCCTTTACCGGAGATGACCACCCCGACCTCTCGCCATCCTCAAGGGCCCCTTGTCGTGGGCCACTGTTTTTTTCTTTGCCCTTAGGAGCTGCCACTAGCCCTGGACCCTCCTTTTCTTCCAATGTGGAGGGAGTTCGGAAAGGGAGTGCTGTGGCACCCCTTGGCAAGAGTTTTGCTTTTGGTCTCTCTCTGGTCAAAGCTGGGCCTTCTTCAAACTTTTTGGGAATCAGATCATTGGCCCTCCCCGTGCTCTCATCGGGCTGAGAGGAGGTGGACACAGTCCGTTCCAGCTGAATTTTTGACCTCTGGGAATTTCTGGGAAGGGTCATTGCCATCCTATCCTGCTCTGGAAGCCCTGAGGACATGGAAGATGTAGAGTTTGACCTTGGAAAAGGCTTTGAAACTTCTTCATTGCCAGTGGGTTTTCCTGCTCGTAAACCCAATGTCTTTTTAATCAAGCGTGGCGTAAAGAAGCCAGTGATGCCCGACCACCCTCCACCAGTGCTCACACCCCCACCACTGCTGGGCCCAGTGCCATCCTCACTGTAGAAGGTCCTCTGCACAAAGCCCCCTCCGTAGCATTTGGGGGGTGCCAGGCTCATGTCCTGCTGTGTGGGAGCAAAGGAGAACCTGTCCATGTGCTGCAAGGAAGCAACAGAGGAAAAGTTACCCGTCAGCTCGTATTTCTTATGGGGCTGGTTCTCCATCTCCCGGAAGGAGCTGCTGCGCTTGGGAGGTGTGGGAGCATTCCTCTTCTTCATAAAGGAGCTGAAGAAGCCCCCTTTCCTGTCCCTGGTGAATGTGGTCTCTTTGGCATCCTCCAGGAGGCTGCTGGGGGACTTGTCCCTCTGCTTGCGGGGCAGTGCAGGGGACCCGCCTGTTGGCTGTGTGCTTCTGATGAAGCCTGGGCAGAAGAAACAGGTGTCAATCTGAACAATCTATTTCCATTTCCACCTCCCTGTCCTGCACTGGGCTTTATGGGCCTGGTGTATTTACTTGCTCAGGTGCTGCAGAGATAGAGCGAGAGAAGAAGTGAGCACTTGTATTTTTTTTTTTTAAAACTTTTTTTTGCATTTCTGCATCTGACTTGTCTATACGGAGGAGGCCACTTTGGAGACAGATCAGAAAAGAGTTGCTCTTTTCTTTCAGTTTATTATTCCCTTCCTGTAACTTTTTGCTCCTTTCCAAATACCCTAAGTATAGGAGAAAATCTCTTGCTGCATTGTTAACTTTAGTTTTGAAGCTGTCATTTAAAAAAGAGCAGCAAAACTGAATTTGAAAGAAAGAATACAATGGGATTTACTAAAAGAACACGAAAAAGCTACAGTGTTTTCTATTTGCTAGTAAATAATTGGGCCAAAAGCACTCATGACACAGCAGCATAAAGCATGCCCATGTCATGTTGTTCTTTGTTTCTCTGGGAATTTATACCCGGAACACGTGGCCTCACTGCCACCGTCCCAGGGCCCATACCTGGTGCTGAGCTGGACTCTGAGTGCTCCACAGTATCCTGTGTTCCTTCAATGTTCTCCTTGTTCTCTGCCTGTTTCTTCAGTGTTCTCATCTTGGAGGGAAGCATGGGGAGGCGGGGCAAGTAAGGAACTATGGATGAGGATGAGGCTGTTCTTCCAAGCTCCTCTGCTACCTCTGTAAGAGAAAAAAGGGAATAGTCAGGACAGAGACCAGCATAGGAAGAAGAAAAAAAACCCCTACAAACACAGGCTGGCAGGAAGAGATGGATGACTGAGAAATACATAATTTATGGATTTAGTGTTTGTTCAAAGCCTAGAGGTATTCAGGGTCAGATGGTTTTGGTAATTATTTCAAACTCATTTACATCTTCATAAACTCAGCCTAAAAAAAGGCAGTGGTAGTGTCTGTACAGGGGGTCTTTTAACGGCTGCTCAAGATCTAAAGGAAACACTGGATGCATTTGCATGTTTTTAATCAAGGTGTCTCCTACTGATGCACTCCCAAAGTTGTGTCCTCTCTGGATCTGGATCTAAGCTGCATCGCTTGATGCAAAGCACTGTATCACCCTATTAGAAATGAAGACTGCCTGTCAACAATAGGTCAAAAAAAGGAAATAAGAAAACAAACACAGAAAAAACCCCATAACCTCCTGGCCACAGCCAGCTTGGCATTTGTGTGGCCACTGGCTGTGCCTATTATAGATCCTCACTGGTAAAATTCCATTTGGTGTGTTTTTTCTGTAGTAGGGTAGTTGATGGATCAGTTGCACATTTAATTTAAAAACTGAGCAGAATACTTTAACATTTCTGCTTGTTTGCTGAATAGTATCACATTCCTCACCAGTATTTACCTCCTGGTAGGTTATATTTCAGACTTGAGCTGCACAGATTTGCTCCTAGAAGTAGCTAAACAGAAAATCTAGAGATTAAAGCACACTTTTTTAAAAGTGGAGGCTGACAGAATAATATTTCATGACCTAACTGCTGCAGTCAGTGAGGGACTGTGATATGCATACAGCTTTCTCTCTCTCCATCACTCACTATTCCTCACTCTTCAGCCTAGAAAACAAGGGATTTCCTCTGATAGAGGAAACAATATTTTTTACATCAGCTCTTTGGCATCTTAGTGCTCAAATGAAATGACACTATCCCCTGCACTGGAATGTATCTGAAGTTTATTCAGTATTTGTGCAGCAAGTAAGAGAACGTATTTACCCCAATTCTTGTTAAAAGAATAAGTAAGGGATGGAGCTCCATTTCAACCCCACTGCCAGCAGATGAGCCTTAAGGGCCCGTCCATGAGACACAGCACTCTGGGGATAACCTCCAGTGCTGTTTCAGGAATAAAACAACAGCAGCTCTCACCCTCTGAGATGCTTGAGTCATGGAACATGGTTTCAAAAGCCTGGTGGGTCTCAGCAAAGGAAGGTCGCTCTGGTGGGTTCCACTTCCAGCCTGCAATGTAAGAAAGTAGAACAAGTCTCAGTACCTGAAATAGGGAGGTTAATTTTTCTTCTGTCCAAGGAGACAGAAAATAGTCTGACTCTGAACTAATGTTGAACAGGCTTTAGAATCTTTCACAGGTACTGATTCATGGCAGCAGCCAGTCACCCTACAGTATCCTAGCAAACAAATCTTGAGGAGAAGTAACCAATTCTAAAAATCCCAGCTCTTTGCCAACTCTACAGGTTTTTCTGATCTCCCTATCCTCCTTTCTGAATTTTTTGGGCAAAGGACAATTCTGTATTTGCTACCCTGGCTGCTTGGATGGAACACATCTAGCCCAGTCACAGATAACTGAGTGTATAAAGCTCCAAGCACCATCCTGCTCACATGCTCTTAATACTGACATTCAGGCAGACCCTTCCAAAAGAAGGATGTGTGCACTGTGTGGGCAAAAGAGGAAGAGAGTGCCTTGAACCTAGATGGAGTTTGGAAAGTTACAGAAGAGTATCATGATGAAAAGTGTAATTTCTGTAGTTAGAAATCTGCACTAGAGGAAGGTATTCTGGAAGCACTGTCTGCTGGTATCACCACAGGGTCTGGAAAGTGACTAGCATTCTGCTTGTTTTGCATTAGGATCACATGAATTCCCAGCTTTTGGGCTTTTGTCAGCTTCCTGAAAGTTTTTAAAGCAGTAATATCCTTCATCATTCCCCACCTTCTCTGTTTCATAACCGAAGCCCACACTAACTTTGACATGCTAGGGATCAGGTATTCCTGGAGATGGGCTGTTAATCACAGATTCCTTCTACCTTCCCAGGCTTTGTCCCCAAAACTGGAAGAAGATACTCACATGCCCTCATCAGTTCATACACCTTGGGAGGGCACCCTTCTGGTTGCTCCATCCGATAGCCCTTTTCCAGCAGATCGTACACCTGAGAGAGGTCAATGCCTGGGTATGGTGACATCCCATAGGTAGCAATTTCCCATAACAGCACCCCAAAGGCTGCAGAAGGAGGAAAACAAAATTCCTGGTCATAAGTCTGTCCTTGTGTTGTTCATTACTCTGTGGGCTTCACTACAGTTTAAGGCAGCATTGTTTCTTTGCAGATATTTCAAGTCAGTCTAGGTGGAGACATCACATGCTGAAAATACTATTGATTCATGAAGTTGTGACCTGGCATGTGACCATCTTCACAAAGGTTTCTGCCCAGGCCAAAAGGTGAGTTATTGCCTGGGCTGGCAGAAAAAACCAAAATGAACAAGGACACTGAAGGTTTCTTACCCCACACATCTGACTTAATTGAAAAGGTGTTATAGGCCAGGCTCTCAGGAGCTGTCCATTTGATTGGGAACTTGGCCCCAGCATGGGCTGTGTAGGTATCACCAGTCATGAGTCGACTTAAGCCAAAGTCAGCCACCTTCACCACGTGGTTTTCTCCAACTAAGCAGTTCCGTGCTGCCAGGTCCCTGTACAAAGGAAAAAAAGGATACCACTGCAGCAGGTGCAGGGCTTTTGAATGTAGTTTTGGGACCCCACTCTCCCAGATTGGGAAGCACTCTCTGTATACAGCAGGTAAAGGCAAGGTGAGCTTTTCCCTGAACAGTGTCAGAAACTGAGTGGACTTATTCTTAGGAGCAATGAGGCAAATCAGGATTAGGATTAATTCTTAAAATTTTATTAAGTTTTCAGTAGTGATGGCTGTTACAGTGCCAAGTTCTGAGGATAGGATGGGATCAACAGCTCATCACACACTCATAACAGGTTTATGGCATGGCTTTATCTGGATTTAAACTTTGGGTGGACACTGTCTGCACACAGGGGGTACAGGTCAACACCAGCTGTTGGGCACAAGATTGCTGTGAAAGTCCTGGGGAGAAGGTATTGCAAGACAGTATTGAAGCCAACACAGCCAATAGATAAGCCAGTGTGAATCCTAACTGTAAAAGAAACCTCCCCAAAGCTGGAATTCCTGGCTCACCATGCTGGTGGACTGTTTATCATTGCAATCTGAAACTGTACCAGCTCCACATCACTTCACCCACCTGTGAATGAAATTCTTCTTCTCCAGGTACTCCATGGCAGAGGAGATCTGGGTGGCCATGTACAGCAGCACAACAGCGCTGACTTCCTCGCGGTTGCATTCCCGTAGGTAGTCGAGCAGGTTCCCGTAGGGCATGTATTCCGTCACAATGTAAAAGGGAGGCTCCAGGGTGCACACACCTGCCAGGGAAGAGCCGGCAGCATGTGACTAAAGCTTTCCTTTCTCACCACTGTTCCTGATTTAACAGCCATTTATTGCTTTTTGCACCAGTGAGTGTTTTTCTGGGAAAGCGAAGACTTCCATGTACAAGACCCAGGCCAATGAAGCCCAACTTAAAACTCAGGGCTTCTGTCTATTTTTCTGTCCATCCACTTTATAGATAGAGAGAAACATGTCTATGAAAGCATTGCTATTCCTATATAAAATACATGAAGCAGTAATTCTATTCTTTGAAAGGTTGCAGAAAGAAAAAGGAGATTTTTTAACACAAGGTTTTGCTTTTCTTCCCCTCTTTGCCTACATAAAGCTGAAGAGTGGCCAACTGGAAGCAGGTACCTGTCAGCTGATAAGATTTCCAGACTGAAATGTCACTAAAGAGTAATATGAAGCACTGCCATGTGCTGGGTAAGGAATCAGCACAGTGGGACCTGCTCCTAGAGCAGCATTCTCACACATTCCTGGGATGACTGCTTGTTACGGTCACTGCACAAAGCATGCAAAGGTGGAGGAGGAGGGCAACAGGATACTCTCGTCACAGCTTTGGGATCCCCCTGCAGCACTACTGGGGGCCTTACACACATGCAGGAGTAAAGCACAACTGCACTGTGCATCAGAAAGAGCAAAAATGCAGCTCTCTGATGACAAATCTCTACATCTCTGCTCTTGGAACCAAGATAGGGCTGGCACACACTTCATCTGTGCCCTTTTTAAAAAATGGCTACAGAACAGTTGCCATTAGTAAAAGCCTTCACATTCTTCCCATTTCTCCTTTTATCCTAGGCTTGGCTTGACAGCTCAGCTCCTGATAGTGCCAGAAATCCAGAGGCAATTAAACACTAGTAAAGGTTTAGGGTGTCTCCTTAAGAATCTTTGTGCATGTAGATTTAACAGCTATGCAAACTATTTAGTAATGATCATCATATCATGCATCTGCCAGTGAGACAACAGGGCAGAGCCAAGATGCAAAGCCTGTGGATTTCTTCCAGTCCTGAGTTGTTTGATCTCATGTACTTATTTGGTGATACACAGAGTCCCTCAAAGGAGCAGCACTCTGGTGTCTTCTGCTTAATTACGGACTAATTTGTTCTCTTCAATGCAGCCTTTTCTGTAAATGTCTCTGATCTGAGAAGTATGGAGAATGGTATTTGTTGTGCTTCCAACAGAATTTTTTCCTTTCACTTTGAATTTTCTTACAATTTTGTTGTGTTCTCTCAGAAAAATAAGTCATAGAAAATGATTTTGTAAATCTGATTTAACACTGCAGAGAAGGAATTTGAACCTGATAACTGAACCCTGGAGCATGTCTAAGGCCAAGGACACAAATCAGCAGGAGGATGATATTGCAAACTTTTATGTAACAGTTGTGCTTCAACAGCAAAGTTGTACTAATGCAAGTGACTGCATTTGATGTTTTATTTTAAATTAGTGTCTCTTAGCTCCAATATTACATAAAGCTGTCAAAAATACCACCTCAGAATCTGACCTGATTCATAAAGTTACATAAATACAGAAAAGCTGCCACTGCATTTAAACCAGACAAGTTTCTGCCAAAATGAAGACTAAGTAAGAACAGAAAGAGCAAAGCATTTCACTGACCTAACAACTGCACTAGATTTGGGTGCTTGATCTCCTTCATCACAGCGGCTTCTTTCAAGAACTCTTCCACCTCCATGGTATCTTCCTAGATAGACAGAGAGGCAAAGGAAGGGAACATTTATCTTCATGACCAAGGTCTGGTTAACACCACACATCCAGGTTGAATATAAATGATGGCATCTTTGTCTCCATTCTGGCTGTTTTGGCTTTTACCAAAGCAAACTGTAACAGCCCTGAATAGCTGCCTGGCTGTCCTGCAGGGATCGAGATCTGCAGTACCCTGGCAGCTCCTGGCTTGGTCGTTTGGTAGCTGTTGTGGCTGGTGAGAGGAAGACTCTCAGGATCACTGATTTAGTGCCCCTGTATAGCTATAAAAATTAAGTTACTCAGGGAGCACTTAGAATTGCAGTTGTTAATGTTGAAACAAACACAAGGTTTTGAAAAGAAAGAGAAATGGAGAAGCTGAATTTTTCCAGGAGTGAAGGACAGCTTATAGAAGATATTTTCTACACCTTTCATTTCTTAAAGCCTCCACAGCTCCTCTGGAGGAAGGGAAGTTTGGTTTGTAACCATTTCTACTGATCTGACTTGGACATGCAGCTCCTGCTGGGCCAAAATTCCAATTTGTTTCTAAGCCACATGCACTGGTGTAAGTTTGATAGGGTCACTTTGATCTGCAAAGCTGCTCTCAAGCATGGATGTTATGCAGATCAGTACACTCCATTTTCTGATGTTCCCATCGTTAGGTGTAGTTGAGAACATTACAATTTCCTTACTTGTGTGATAAATGGTGACCAAATGAACAGTGCCTGAAATCTGAAAACTCACCTTTAATGTTTTCACAGCAACTGTGAGATTGTATTTCTTCCAGACCCCAACATAGACCTCTCCATACTGCCCTCCCCCGAGCTTGTGCTTCATGGTGATGTCAGTGCGCTCCATCTCCCACTTGTCATGGATGGGGGACACTCCATACACGGTGGGCTTATTGCACTTGGGTGCTGGGTAATGCAGAGTTGTCACCAGGCCATCTGCAACCGTTGAGTGATGGTGCACGAGCTCTGCCAGGGTGCTGAAACGGCTTTCTGCTGTCACATAGACCTGTTAAGCAAGAAACAGGAATCTGCTTAAATGAGGGCAGCTGGAAGTTTTCAGTAACATTGGATAACAGGTACAGTACAAACATTCTATTGGTTTTTTTAAATATCAGAAAACCAGGATTTAAGAATATTTGTTCTCTTCTTGTTGGGCAAATAACTATTAATCTGTGGGATTTTTACCTGAAGAAGGCAACTACATATAAGCCATCACTTAAGAGCTGTGCTGTCTCCTGCCTCCTGCTTTACAGGACCAGAAACTGGAATTCTTAGACAAGCACAAGGCCTATTTCTGCATCTCTCAACACGACACCGCTACTTGATCTTGGTTAAAAATGCCGACTTACCAAAGCTCTGCAGCATCTTAGGGGTTCAGTAGAAGACTACCACCACCTCTAACCACAGCTGCCTTGCTACCCAACTACTTTCAGCCTAAACAAGAACTGTCTGCACTTCTTCCAAAGTGTTATTTGGGGAGTTACCAGCAAACCCTTGGCACACATGTTCTTCTTTTATATTAATACTGGACCTGTTTTCTCACACCCCCTCCTCCATTAACAGGCTGCAACTTGAGATTCTGCATCACCTCTTAATTAGTATCTTCATCTCCTCTCCCCACAGCATTGTCCAGAGGTCCTTACCTTCCCATCCGAGGTGGTGTTGATCCTGTAGTGGTAAACACGTCCTTCGTACCTGAGTGAGATGGATAACTGCCCTGGGCTGCTCTCACTTTCCCGAACCAAGAAGCTGCCATTGATGAGGCTGCTCAGCAGATACTCTGCTGCACTGCGGGACACTGGCCCATGGTACCAGGAATGCTTCTCCAGGCTGTTCACTGGAGTGATGTAGTTGCTTGGTACCCAGCCCTGACCATTCTTTGAACGTACCTCACTCCATTCACCATTCTGGTTGTAACCCAGAACTCGCAACTTCTCACCTGTGACCAGAAAGAAAATAACCAAAATAAGCACAGTGCAAGCTATTGGGTCTCCTTGAGGGAGAAACTCAGCATCAGCTGAGCTTGGGTTTGTAGCTTAACAACAAAAATAATCTTATAATTAAACTACTACATATAAAGTATTTATGAAGCAAAGGCTCAGACAGAATATACTGTTCACTGATTTAGTACAGTGAGACTGATGAACTCAAAAAGCTTCTTTTACTCCAGCTTATGAGACTAGGAAGACTTTATTTTCTTGGAGGGATGAGGTTTGCTTCCTTGAAGTCTTAAATGGCATACAACTTAACAGTTCTGACATATGTACTGACCAGAATCAGAAAGTGTCTGTGCAATGATTAGCTCTTGATTCTGCTCCCTGTTGAAATTGCCGAGTTCAGTTACCATCTATGATGTACCCATTTCCCTCTGCCCTTCCTACAGCAGCTATCTCACAGAGCCGGTGATGTGGGGAGCCTGGAGCAGGAGTGAGCTGGACTGTGCCTGTCCCAGCAGAATGGCCCAGCAGGTGTCCGTCCAGCACCATGAGGGATGGACCATCTGCTTCCCACCACCACTTTAGGGAATCACCTTCTCTAAGTGCACTATTCCCATTCCTATCCAGGGAAGGATTCTATTTCCTGACTTCTGTTGCTAAGTTTTCAAGCTTGCAGCTGCTCTGTGCTCCCAGCCTTACCTTTGGTGATGCTGAGTGTGTTGTCACCACTTGCTACAAAATCGTAAAGTGCAACAAAGAGATTGGGATCGCTCTCAGTGGCTCCAAGCAGGTTCTCCTTGGAGCTCCATCTGATGGCTTCGTTCAGTGCCTGGGGTTCCACATCACAACTGTAGGGGCGGTGCAGGGCCTCTGAGGAAAGGACAGGAGAGACAATTACCTTGGGTTACAACTGTAAATTTTAGAAGCAGGGTATATCCTGAGTTGGAATGGACCCACAAGAATCGCTGAGTCCAGCTCCTGGAGAAGGTGACTGACTGCCTATAAACCACGTAGGAAGCTATGTATATAAAACTTCTATTTAATATTTATTATATTATATATGCTTTTATTTATCTACACCTCTGTTTTAAATTATTTAAGCATGCACAGATAAAAAATGGGTGCACAATTAAAAGCACTCTTTTTAACTACATGAAGTAGTGAAGGAAACCTTTCAATCACAAAATGTTATGTTTTGTCCTTATTGTTTCTGTGGTGGACATAGACAGCCTGGATCTGAAACCAACATCACAAATACAGGTAAGAATGAATTATGATACAAACGAGATGTTTAAGTTGGAATAGTAACTGGTTCAGTATTAACAGGAATGACAGTGATTTGTAATACATTTCAAGACTGTGTAAACGGGTGGAAAACTGACAGGGACAGAAGGTAGTTCAGGTGATGTTGGGTATTTAGCAGCAGCATTTATCTTTTGCTCTTTCAATGGACAACTGATGCAAACTTGTCACTACAAGGGAGTGGGGGGAGGAATCAGACATGTTTTATAAACGAAAGAAAAATGTCCTTACAATTCTTGTGATGATTAAAAACCAATCTAAATCCATAGGGTTTTAGGAAGAACTGTAGTAAGAAGCAAAGCTGCCTGAACACTTCATGCTAGTGCTATGTCAAGACCATCACTGGCTTTCTAAACCATGGAGAGATTTTCCAGGAACATGTAGTAGGGTAAACTTCAATATTAAGACAAGAAAAAGAGTGATGGTAGGGTTTCATATATGGGGACTGCTCAAGGGAGCAAAAACATATGGAGGTGTAAGGTTATATACTTTTTCTTTGATGACACAGGTCTAAGTTCCTGTTCCAGTATCTATTTTCAAATTCTCTTGTTGAACTTAGGGAAATGTACACTGTAAAGAGATTTTATTAAATGCATTATGCATAAAAAGTTCTCTCTAAAAAATCTCAGGCTTTCTTTGCTTTACAGTCATTGGTTTGGCCCATTTCTAAGGGGCTGAGAAGCCAGGCTTGGGATATTATTAAGCAGACACTGCCAGAGAATGTATGTGTGGCTACACCTACCCCCTTCCCCACAGGCCCCTGAGATTTACACTCATGAGCAAGAGCTGATCTATAAGGCACTTGCAAAAGGAACAACGAGCTCAAATGCAACACAGGATGGGAAAACTGGGAAGTCAGCGAGACACAAAACAGGAAGAAGCCTGTGCTAAGTAACAGGCACAGTCATATGCCAAATGTGTGTCACAGGACAGAGCTCAAGCCTGGAAAACGAGGAGTAAGGGGGTTTCCAGCCTATAATGCAATTTTTTAACTGTATTGTAGGTATATGAGAAAGTAAGTGGTTGAGGTTTGTTCTGTTTCCATTTTAAACATGTAGCTAAGTGGCTTTTGACTTTTGTCTTTTTCTGGTAATTATTCAGAGTTCTACTGCTTGCATAACCTGTTATCTTGCAATTACTTAATAACCTAAAAGTAGCCTTCTTACAAGGTTCTCCTGGCAGGAAAAGAAGAGGCTATAGACTAAGACGTGAAAATGTCAGTTCCTTGATTGCATTGCCTGCAGATGCAATATTTGCATACACTTATTATTCCTAACTCTCAACTACAATTAGTTTTACAAGATATTAACACGTCAGACTGGATGCTATCATGGAAAATAAGAAATCCCAATGCTCAGCCACCTACATTACAGTATGGCTGCCAACATCCCACTGTATTTTCTTAGGGCTTGATGTGTGCATACTTATATCCAGTTGTTAAGCTCCAAGAAAGAACACTAGTTCCTAAATCCAGCTTTCTTTATGGCGTAAAAATACATATTTAATTAAATAATACTTTTTTATGCTCCTACAGTGACTTGTGTTATGAGTGTTTCAATGCCTTGAGCAAAGTCAAATGTGCTGTATGAGAACCCTGACTTACACATCTCTGCTAGAGAGCAAAAACACAAAAGTAGGCAAAAAATACCCAACCTTTCAGCTCCAAAATACCTTAATGGTATTAATTACCTTCTTAGTTTCAGTCATGTATCTGCCAACCAGTGAGAGGCTTTAAACAAAAATATAACATTTATTCTAAATCAAAACATCCTTTACATTTCTTTCTCCATTCAGAAAAGTTCACGCATGGAGCATCCAAGCCCTGCTCCACAGACAGCAGTTAAGTGTTTATCCATGCACCCATGGATAGCCTGAAGCAGCCCAGTGCCAGCCTAGCTTCAGAGCTGCTGCAGCAAGGCCTGTGCCCAGCAGAGCCCACTGCAGGCAAGGCAAAGCCAGCAGAAATGCCATCTGTTCAGCATCAAGAGTTCTGTCCACATGGAAACACGTGAAGGGCTGTGCTGGACTGGCAGCAGGGAGTCAAAGCAAATGTGGGACTCCTACCACTTTCTTGGGAAGGCGTGGGAGGCTGCACATGTTCTTAACACTCGTTTGACAGACAAAAAAGCCAGCAGAAGTTAATGTTTGATAAGAAGCTTCAATCACTTAGCTACAGAGCTTACCTAAAAACCACATTACCTAAAAATCAAATGCTTTTAAGAGTTCATGTCTCACTAACTTCCTTCACTTTCATGTTAGAGTGACTTGAATGCTTAAATAACTGTAAAGGTTACCCAACGCCTAAAGGGGTTTTTACTAGGACATAAAAGTATTTCTTGCAGGTTATAATTCCATATTAGCCCATGCTGTTCCATACGGTGTGGGATCTACGCCGTCCATCACATAAGTAAAACGTGATCATCACAGAGATAATCAAAGCATGTCACCAATGGTGCCCCTCCAGCTGAATAGTTTGCAAGCTCTGTCCACACCAAAAGTCAGGAAATGAGCGAGAAATTCTGTTTTATATCGTCTCCTTTTCAAGGCTAACTATAAATCTTACATTATCACTTTCATTTCCTATGCAATGGAAAACTTATATCACTTAGTGAACAAGTAATGCATAGTCACACAAGGAGGTTACGCTTCATCCATCTCCTTCCTTTTCTTTATTCCTGCAATACAATTTTTTTCTCTCTGGATATGAATGCTTTCCTATCCAGCCAACATGTAAGGGATGTTTTGTCCGCCACCCTTGCTGCCAACACTCCAATTACCAATCTCTTTGGTCTCACAGCAGGAGGTAGAATATGCTAAATTTTAAATTTTAAAAGTCATATTAAGTGCTGAAGTGGTCTCTATTTCTGAAATACTATGTAACTGCTCATAGAAAAGAAACATTTCATTAATCCTAAAATCCTGATAAAAGCTGGCAATTTTACACCTGCCTGCGACTGGTTTCCTACTACAAGACAAAGACAGACTTGAAAGGACCCCATCCTCCTTGAAGCACTTGGAGAAATACAGGAAAGGGATAGGACAGGAATACCCACCCGAGCTTCCTACCTGTGAAACGTACACCGGGCTCAGAGGTGCCCTCGCTGAGGCAGCAGAGCAGTTTGCCCTCCTTGCCATAGCTGCTGGACTGGAAGAGGACTGTCCCCACACTCATGCTGTGCTTCCCAGTGAGCAAAGAGGCTGCTTGGCACCACAAGTCCTGGGCTGAGCACAAAGGCTCCACACACAGCAATTGCTGCTCACAAGGCTGGGGGCCAAGGGCAAAGGAAGAGCTGCTGGGCGGGCAAAGGAGAGACTGGGAAAATCAAGCCCTGGGTTAACATGATTATTAACTGGATGGGAGGGTGGAGCTTTCCAGGGACTGCTGAACACACAGAGGATGTGGGGAGTAGACTGCAAGTTGGAACAACTTTGAGATGAGATACAGAGACAGAGTTTTGTTCCACTAAGAGTCAGCTAACAAAAGTGTTTGGGAAGAACGCAAACAGTTTCCTTGGAGAAATTCCTTTGCACAAATTACAAAACAGATCACCCATTAAGGGGACCGCCCAGACTGATTCACTTTTCCACTCCACATACCACTGCTGGAGTCCTACTTATGTGAATCAACAGGAAAGGATGTTAGTGAAAATACACATCTCAGAGAGGTACAAACATTGAGCACGTGAACCTTCTTGGACATGTCAGGAATTCAGAAAGACATTGAAAACAAGACCAGCACAGTGCACCCTGTCTGAGCTGCATATTTGCTGATTTAGTAACACTCAGGACAGCTTTCCACAAGGGTCCCATCAAATTACGTCTCAAAACCCCCAGATTTGTTTGATGAATTCTTTAAAAGCCCTAGTCTTCTAGTAGAGCTGCCTTGTAGCAGAACAGGCTCCTCCTGCCAGGTGGCCATGGAAGGGTTAACAAACCAGTACTCACCATGGCAGCCTCACACCTGGGAGGGTGGTGGGCCTACAGAGCTGTATGTAAGGGAGCAGGGAAAGGGAAGTCAGTGGTTTAGGCCTTTGTAGAGGGAGAGGAGCTGCTGTAGCAGTCCAGTGAGGCAAGAAAGCAGCACTGCTATAATATGTGAACTTCACCATTCTGTGAGGGATAGCTGCATTGTGTGATGATGACTCAAACCAGACTAAAGGTAAGCAACCTGGCTTATTCCAAATGTTTGTGTTTTGTAAGGCTGTGGATGTAAAAAAGGGTATATAGAACTGTGAATATGTGGTGATGATGAGGAGTTGCCTTTCCCATATGGCTTCTGACAAGAGTTATTTCTCCTGCAACCAACACTTAACATTTGTGGAAAATTAACTAGGCAAAGCATTAACTTAGGACACCTGCATACTGCTGTTCCTAAAGTTCTGACAAGGGAGTGACCTCTTTTCTTTCTCTTCCAAGACCAAGCTCACTGAATCCTGCAGTATGCTGCCTAGTGGTCAGAGGCTGAGATATAATTACTTGAGAGCTCCTGGGCTTTCTCTCTCTTCCTCGTTGTTTGGCTTTTTGCAGTTTACTGTTTTGTCAGCTTGTATTTGCTCAGAATACTCTGAATTACACTGGCATTTGTACTAAGCTTAGCATATCTATTAATACACAAAGAACAATCAGAATTTGTGGAGAAAGACGGCACAGCTTCAGCAAGACGTGGATGAGCTTTGTGACAACCACTCTTACCTGAAATGGTACCAGGAAAGGGCAAGCTAAGTATAGATATATGGCTAGATTAGTCTTAGCTGTGATAGTTACTAAACTTAGTAAAGTGACACATTTACTTCTTAGTTAAATTACAATGGATGAGTAATTGGTATTTGGAACAAAGAAGGATTAGCAGAAAGTTAAATTGAATGAATAATATATCTTGCACATATCCCTACTTACCCCATCAATTTTAGCCTCTGTCAGAAGAGTCTGTAGCCAAAGCCTAATGGCTGGCTGGTGTGTTAAGAGCTCCTGATGGGAATCGTGTAGTTGCCAGCACTGGCGTTATGAGTGAGAAACATGTTGGCTGTAAGTCTCCTACAACAGAGTAATTCTGTGCCTGTGCCCTTTCCGGACACTCTCCTGAAGATGTTCTCCAGTGGAATGGACACGGAGTGCATAGCAGTTCATAAGGTCCTGTCAAATGCACCCAGGCAGAATAAAATCAAGTATCTTTCTGACTTCTAGATGAGTGTTATCTCTCTTAAAACTGATTTTCCTAGATAATTGTTTTATGCTGCAGGTCATCACCTTGAGATCTGTGCTCACCACATCTGCATCCTGTTCCTGTGTGCTTCACAGTAAGTGCATAACATAAAATCTTAATTCTGGTACACTCAACTTCCTTGGTGGAAGAATCCACCTTTCAGGCACAGCAGTTATTCCCAGCTCTTTACCCTATTCCCTGTGGTGCCCTTCAAAGCTGTTTTCTGGGACTAGTTACCCTTCCTGTACAATTTAAGTCATCCATTTAGATGCATTTTTCTAGTTCTTCCAGTATTGGGGCAAAGTTGAATAAAAGGAAATCTTGCTGACTATGCTACTTTGTAACATATAGTTCAGGGAGCTTCTAAAAAACTTGCTATACTCTGAATTTCAATGTCCCTTAATGTCTCTTAATCGAAGAAAAGAATGTGTTAATGAAAATACAGCCCTGAAATGGATTTGGTGTTGTTGGTCACAGGCCAAAGTGACTGGTTTGTCAATGGAAAGGAGAGAGACAAAGAAAGGTTTATAGGGTAAATACTGATTATTGTATACAGTCTTAATCTGATATATTGGTGTTTTACAACAAACCCCACAGGGTGTAGGTATGTGTGTGTTTTTTCACGTAGGGACAACTCAAATACAAAGCCACTAAGATCCCTGCATATGCCACATATCTCACTTTATTTTCACTCTTGAGTCTTTAAACTAAATACCAATAAATTATCTATGGTGCTGTTTTATAGACAGACTAATTTTACTTGCTTGCTTTTAAAACTACCAAAGAACAGTCATTGGTCATCAACTCAAGGCATGGAAAGTGGACCGTCAAGTGCCTAATGAGTGCTGGTACAATGCGTATTTTCCACTGCACCTTCAAAACATACATCACATTATACCACTGGACCTTCAGATCTTTAACTGGCTTGTTAGTGGGAGGGTTTCTGCTTTAATGAATACAAGGAAACAAAATTGATAACACAGCAGCAAGTGGGTTTTCTATTTTGCTGACATGATTGGAACAGTATCAAGTTCTACAGCAGCCTTATTTCTGAAGCCAAGTCTTAGTGCTTCCTGCTAACGAAAAATACTCAAGACAAGCTACATACTGAAAAGCAACCAGTGCTGAACAGGCCAAGTTTCTGCTGTCTAATAATGTGGTAGTATTGAAGCAGATCTATGAACTTCCTTTACCCTGTAACAGACTACAGACTTTACCTAAATGGACCACCTAGTCTTTCTGCTGACATCCATGTGGCCATGAAAAACACCGGTTTAAAGGAGTCAGGCAGCTCACATATGGCTTTGGTAAAACGCGGGCACTAACTAAATGCCACTCCTAGGTGTTCCTCTCCTGCAAGCTACCAGACTCTTAATAATGTGGTTTGCTAGAGCGAAGCACAGACCCATAGTTAGTCCTTGGGCCTCCCACAGAGTGGGGCAACGTTTAAGTACTGTAAACAACCCACTGAGGAAAGCTAAGAAATACAGCTCCAAGCCAAGAACTTGGGATGGGCAAGGAGTAGGTTTCTATTTATGGTACCAGGCTGGGAGAGACAGGGAGGAGAATTCAGAGTCAGTGACAAAACTGCATCATGAACAGCTCACATAATATAAAAGGAAATCTTTCAAGCCAAGCTGGCAGCACTGTTACGCCTCAATTATCAAAATATATCTGACATAGATAAAAGTGATCTTTGGTTTCAGAGTGAGAAATATATGGAGCAAGAGCTCTCCATATACTTCATCTCTTGCAAACAGATTCATTTTGCAACATGATGAAGTGCTGATATGATACAGGGGTTAAAGTAGTGGGTCATTGCCTAGAAGAGGTGCTTCTTGGCTAGCTGGATATAAAATCCAGGGGAAGACAAGGTTTGGGATTTTGGTATTACTGAATTCTACTGATAAAAGGAGAGAGACAAATTGATCTCAATTTATTTAGTTCCACCAATGTATGAAGAATTCAAGACATTGTCTGTCTACCTGAATATCACAAGGGGTTAGCTGTGTTAAGATTTTAGACAAACTGCCTGTCTTCTGTTTCCCTTGTACCAGTTATCCGCTTCCTTTGTTATTAATGCAATCAGAGGTGCCCCTCAGCCCATTTCTTTGCTCAGATGTCAGTGACACATTTCTCCCATTATCAACATAATGCAGTGCTTCCCTATTTCTTCCTAAACTAATTTCTTTCTGGTGAAGTAGCTTTTTGTTGCAGAATCCAGTATGAAATAAATCAAGCTTAAATTCCCAAGCCTTCATTGGAAAATCTTCATTCATTCCTTGAAAGCAAGATGCATAAATCTCTTCATAGATCAAAGCATAGGCTGTGACTGAACCATCTATAGAAGCATTTGGTAGCTCTGCTGTTTTAAGAGCAAATTTCGAAGTAGATGAAGTGTGGATCATGTTCAGTACAATACTGTTAACCTCATAGTCTGGCACTCATTACCTCTAAGATCTTTACAGAACTGTCAGGAAGGCAATTCTGGTAAGTGCAGCCAGCAAAATGACGTGGGGTGTTGTCCTGAGTTTTGCAATTTTTCAATGTTTCTCTTTGCTGTAATACTTTCTCACACATGCTGTTGTAAACACGGCCATGTTTTTGCTAACTATCCATGTTTTTGCTAACTGTCCTTGTTTTCATTCCGTTCTCCTAGGCGGAGATATGTGATGTATTTATCTTTGACCAGTGTGATTGAGAGGTGGTAATTTCTGCCTCCAATCCACCGTGATTTCTAAGAACATATAAATAAAGTCAGAGGGTTCTGCCCTCTCCTCCTTTTGCCCTCTCTCTTTGGCCTCTCATTTTGGCTCTCTCATTTGGCTCTCCTTTTTTGGCTCCTCGGCCTGGTCGGCTACGTGTGTTTGTGTCCATATAGTACAGGGAACATCCACAGTGGGGTTTTAGAAGCATTTAAAAAACACTTTAGGATGAGGAATCCATGTGAGCACAAGAGAGCTGGATCTAACAGCTGTTAAAAGGCACAACAGATGTATCTTGTCACAGGTACTGGGAATGGTCAGAAGCACAGGACCAGTCACAGTTCAAGTCTGACTTCTTTAAATGTGCCTCTGGGTGAGAAACCAAAACCCAACAGCACAATAGATAAGGAAAAATTGCTTTCCTGAAGAGAAATTTTAATGTAATTAAAATTGAATACAGAAAGGTTCATAGAACAAAAAAACTACAAATGTAACTGTTTTGCAAAATCATAAATACTATATCAAAGTGTTTGTTCCCTTAATTCCCAAGGATTTGCTCCGCTCCTATAGAGCCAGTCAGCTTTGCAACTGCAATAGCCTAGAAAAAGGCAGAAGCCAGCAACTGTAAATGCTCTGTATCACATACCTCTTTCCATGGAGTACTGAAGCTCCAACCTCTCTTCCTCTGAATGCTGCCTACAGTGGACAGCAACTGCTCCCACAATGACAGCTTTAGGGAAGGGAGTGCTATGAATGGACACAGAGATTTTGAAGGTAACTGCGAAACTGTAGTTCAAAAGTCTGTTTGACATTCTTCCTCTGTCCTGGCAAGTTCCAGTAAACCTCTCCAGTGTGAAGGGTGAGGAGGTTTAGGTCACTCAGTCCTGCTCCAGGAAAGGTGGGATAGCCAAACATATGACAGCTTAAAACAAGTAATTTAGCACTTTTTAAAACCAGTACTTTGGGAGAGAAGTTGCTTCATGGGGATTACACTTCATTCCAACAGAATTCCCGAGGAGTCGTTACTGACTGACCACATCAAAGCCAGATATTATCTGCTTCTAAGCAAATCAAACAAGTACTTATTTACTTGCAGTGTTAACACAAATATTTGAAGTAAGAGCTCTTCTGCAAAAAGACTACTTGGAAATCATGGCTCAGCTAATCCCTGAAGAATCCAGAAATACTCACGCTCATGAAGTCTAGCTGGAGATAGGTTTATTTTGCAGATGTAAACCACTAACTGATCAGACCTTTGAGCTAACATGATATAAATGTTCAAGCTGCTTTCCCAGTGACAAAATTACATCTTATTAGAAGCCGTACAGTATTAGGTACTCTCCTCAGACTCAGCACCTGGATCAATGATCACATTAAACTGTTTCTCTGCTGCCTTTTTGAAATTTATTTTTACCCTTTTTAGTTAGGAGGAAAGCTTGGAAGGAGAGGGTAGAGATTAACTCACTGACTTGTAATCTCAGGAGAGAAAGAAAATGTCTATCTAATAGCCCAATTTGAGTTGAAGTCACATCTTGAGGCCCATATATTTTTGCAAGTGCCTTGGACAGGCAGCACTGCTTACCTTGTGGAGGGTATTCGGAGGGCAGAGCTCCCCAGGTGAGCTGATACAGCTTCAGTTTCCAGTACATGAGTTTAATTTTTTAATGGAATCCCAAAACGCTTGTTAGCACAGATGCAATATTTCAGTTCCATCCACCCACACTGAATATACAGCAACTGCCAAGGCTACACAGTACTTCTGTCTTAAAAAAAAATTTCCAGCTAAAAATAAATCACGAAACTGTCAGCCTCATTTGTCAGCAACCAATATGCTGTTCAAACCATTGTCCACAGCCATTTTCTTCTCTTGAACAAAGAAGGGGGTTCCTTTTTAGAATATTTACTTCATTTGACTAAAATACCCTTGTGATCTTGCCTCCTTTGAAATACATTTGTCTTAGAAAATAAACAAGCGTTTCCATTCCTCCAAGAAAAGCTGAGCTTTAGCATGAATACTTGCCCAAAAATTGCATGCCGTGTTGTTGAGAACCAGGGAAAACTCCTAATGTGGAAAGCCCCAGAGCCTGACATCCAGCTGAGCCCTGGCCGAGGGAGGTTTAGTTGTCTTGCTCCTTCTCAGCCCGCTGGGCAGATTCCCTTTGGGGGACAGCGGCAATGTGAAGTCAGAGGAACAAATCCATGACACTAAACTTAGCTCCGACTACAGAGCTACTTCCTGTTGGTGAAAGCCAGACACTTCTCATTGGCTCCACTGACCAGACAAGGGGCTCATTCACCAGCGCTGGCCCAACAGCTGCTCAATGACCAGGGTAACATGACCCCTGCCTCTTAAGAGGGAGAATTCCGAGCTCAGTGCCGACAGCTTTGCAGCTTCAGACTGTGTCACTACATTTGCTTTTCCAAATCTAATTGCAGTGTTTAGCCCTAGCGTGTTTGAATACCGTATTAACTCAAGAATATACTCCCTGAAATAATGTCTTCGGAAAATCCTTTCTGAGTTGTGGCAGAATTCATACAGCTTTAAAGGAAAAGAAGCTACTGTAAGACTGAGCAGGTTCAATACTCCTAAAAGTACTTAAAGTTAAAAAAAAGTCACTGTTTGACTTGCTGATGTAGAAATAAAACCAGTTTTATTACAAAGAAAGATAACACCAAGTGAATAGACAAAATTGTGAATAAGTTAAGTGGAGCTGGATTGAAAATGTTTATAAAATTTAGTAGGTTTGTAATGGATATTAATCAGCAGATCAGATATTTTAAGACAGAATAATAGAAGAAACAATCTTTTTTCTAAAATTATTTGAAGAGAGGTAAGACTGGACAACATATTAAACTTGATGGAATTTTATGCAGCTAAGATACAAACATGCATTTTATCTGTCTGCTACTAAAGATGCTTTACATCTACAGCAAAGTTGTGGATTATCTTTTAGGAAGTACAGTACTTTTTGATTGTTAACGCCAAAACTATAGAACATTTAAAGGAAGTATGATAGGAAAAACAAGTCCTGCCCCTCAGATTTAGCAGAACACTTAAGAATGTCAAAAGCAAGTTACCCAGCTGACAAATGGGATTATTCAGGTACACAACCACCATCCTGGGTCACTTACAGCCCAGCATCCTGCCTGGGGAAAGGGCAATCAGATTATTCCAGAATACTTTCCAAGCCTCCAACATGTAGGAGCTGTTTTTGAGCCGGAGCTTGTGTTGTTGCAGTTAAACTTCCGGACAGGCCTTGTTTTGTCCAGTTGCTGTCTGAAGTATTGAAAGCTAACCTCACACATGAACAAAATCCTGCTGCCACAGTACCAAGAGCTCACAGCACCTTGTAGAACAAAGAACAGGCTCTGACTGGTTCTGGACAGGACATGTCCTAGTTTCATCTGATGATCCTCCCTCTCTTACAGGGCAAATCCCAGATGATCAGTACCTGTAGGTGCTTTCTCTGCTACTTGTGATTTTTATAAGCCCTTATCTCATTCTGCCTCAGCCACCTCTCCTCCAGGCTGAAGAGTTTCTCTCAGGTCTGATGTTGTTGCCTTTGGGCATCTTTAAATATTCCTCCTTTGGGTTTTTCCAGCTCTACCACACATCCCTCCAGGCAACCAGATCAGAATTACGTGTAGGATTCCAAAAACAGCTTTGTACAGTAGCAGAACTAAGTATTTTTCTATTCCTAATGTTCTGCTTTTTGGACTATAATTCTAAGTGTTGTCATGATATATCTTATTACAGCTCAGAGACTGGTTCCTATTGTTACAGGGGGCAAGCTCAGAACTTGATACCTCACAGGCAAAGGCGCAACCATTTTGCTCTGTGTCCCACCTTCTACATTTTCACACTGTACCACTTCTTCAACCTGCAAGTTTACCACTTGCCATTTGCTTTCTTTCTGTTCATGTCATTTGTCATAGCTGCTTTTAATTTTAAACAACCCAGTTGAATTGAACGAAGTTAGAAAGCTGAGTAAAAGATTTTATGCTTGTTTGAGGGTTGCTTCATTTCTAGGCCCTAGTCACTAAAATAAATTGAGGTCTTCTAACAAGTTATCTGCCACAATCAGTGGTTAGTAGTGTATGGTCTGGTTAAGTCAGCAGATGCTGCTATCCTAAGGTGAGGAGCACTTAAAAAAAGAAGACAAAAATTACTTTGCAAAGGAGACTAGAAGACTGCTGAACTAGAAGACTCATTAAAGAAAGTATAATTTGCTCTAGGGAGAAATAACTCAGGAGAAGGAAAACTTGACTGTGCCTGGATGCCAGCAGAGCAAAAACATCCTGCAGACAATGTTTTTTCTACTAATTTGTTTTCAGAGCAGCAAAGAAAAGCAAACAAAGTACAATAGTGTGGAAATGAGTGACTTAATTCCCCAGAAACATTAGGCCACATCTTCTGCCTAGGTTCATGATTGCCATTTCAAAAAATAGAAATTGCGTGGCAAATGCTTAGACTAACCTTCAATTTGGCTAGCAAGATCAGACTAGTAAGGACAGAATCAGGTCTATTGACAAACAAACATCATAAGGGAGGTAGCTACAATTTCAGATTTAGCCAACAATTTGTCAAAAGACAAATCCCCAAAAGAGCTGAGATCTGTTGCAAATTTACAATGCTAATGTGAATACTACTAGTTTGTTTTTCTATACCACTGCCAACATCCCCTCCTTGTGCTGGGGAAATATGAAAGAGGAAAACAGTTGTTTGGATTTATCTCAGATCATAACAGGCTGTGAGACAATACTAAATAAATTAAATCCTATTTTATTGGTTTGGCACCACAACACCTGCTATTCACCTGGAATAAGAAGAGGCACACAATGTAAGATATATTAAGAGTAAGGCTTTTCAAGACTGGATTATGAACTGTAATTTAACACATACAAAGGTTAACAATGATGGGGAAGGGACCCATGCTGCCTTAGCCCCCTCAAAATGCAGGTACTCCAAACCCAAAACGTAGACAAGTGTTCTTTTGGAGTACTCAGTGATGAGGTTCAATAGAATGCTACTCCCCTGATTTTAGCCAAAATCTATTCCTTTTTGTTCTGGTTTTTATCTGCTGCTTGGAGGTTTTTGAATAGAAATGCAAAATGACAATGAAAGTATCTGCTGTGTGCTAAAACTAGATCCAGCAACTAGAGAAAAGCAAAAAAAATTATTTCATTTCTGTTATTTGCTTGCCACACAATTACTTGACTAATTTTTCCTGTTCAGAGAATAAAACAACAACTCACTGTTGACAAACTCAGGAAATAGGACCCACTGGTAGTTATTTAAGGAGCCTTCCTCCCACTCAATACCAGCATAGCTGAGACATCTCCCCTGCTGCCAGTACGGGTGGTATGACTGGGATGCTCAGAGGATTGGTCAGGGTATTGTCAGCTGCTTTTAACTGGGGCCACTCAGCCTCTGCTACAGCTTCTGCCTTTGGTTGCCACCTCCCCCAGTGCTTAATTTAGTCTATTTACTAAATATATTCTGAGGGAGGAAGGAAGAGGGAAAGGGCTGGAAATTCTCAGTGGGAGGTGTAATATTGCGGCTCACTCAGCAGTTCATTTCCTCTCGCTCTGGAAAGCATTGGTTAGTTCCTAAATTGCATCCATCCACAACATCAGTTTGTGTGGATTTTACTGGGGATAGTAGATGCTTTTTCACAGAGCCACTAAGGTCTCTGACAAAAGGACATTGCTACATTTGATTTCATGGCAAGATTTTTGCCAATTCTGCCATACAGCTGGCTTCAGGGAGCTATGAAAGACTGCTTCATTTAGGAGTGTTGTTTTATGAAAGATAGATTTTGAACTGAAACTGAGACCAAAGTCTGGCTGTGCCAACATGCAGCATCCCCACACCTTCTGGTTTGAAAGGCCGAGAAAGGTCCCTTTCTCGTGTTCAATTAAGGTATTTTCTTTTTTCTAATTTGACAGAGTTCCACCTCATTCCTTCTTCCTCCCACTCCACAGAAAAACATTCCCAGTTGTTGCTGGCCTATATTGGCTGTCAGACAGCTGACTGCTTGGATTACACAGGGTTGTATTGTATCCCTGCAGGAACCACCCACATAAAAGCTTCCTTTGGGATCAGGGATCACTACTGGGCTGTACCAGCACACCAGGTGCTGTCTTGAAGTTGGAAGCCCAAAGCCAATAGGCAGTCCTCCATATGCTCCTCTCAAAACATTCTCTCTTGAGCCTCTCAGAGTACAAACCTACTCCAAATCAGCTGCCCAAGCAACCAAAACTCATGGTGAACTTGTACTCAGCTCTGACTTAGCCTCTTACAGCAAAGGGATCCTGTCTTCTGTCTTTTGTCCAGTACTGGAAATTAAAGCTACTCCAAAGCTTTTGACAGGGAGATCTTTCAGTTACGTTTTCACTATTAACAGCAGTTACCTGTGGCAATCATGTATTTTGAAGACATTTAAATGACCATAGTTGTCCTCACTAGAGTAGTTAGAAAGCAGAACATTTACCATCCCATGTAGATCCTGTTTCCAGCTAAGGCTTCTCTATTCTGTCCTTATGGACACCTCTTATTTAGCACTACTACAAGACAGTCAGTTGCTGCCAGCTTCTGAAGATGCCACTAAATCTGCCTTTCAGGGCATTTCTGTTTTGGAATTCCATCCTGCTGTGAGGTGTTACTTGACTTGCAAATTTCTTTGGAAAAAGTACCCTTGAGGCAAACTACAAGACATGCCTCAGCCAAAGAGCTGCTCCTTGGCAAGCCATGGAGCATCCAGAGGCAAATCTCATTAACTCCTGACTGAAAGCTGCTGTGCTTGAGGTTAAAAATGGGTTTTCAGCTAAGCAGTACTTTACCAAATCAGGAGCTAATTAATATTTGGAAGTTACTTAAAGGGTCTTTGGAATTAACGACATGTTTCCTGCTCATCTACATCACTGCCAGAAACAGTCTTCTCACTACTATCAAGCTACTTTAAGCACTTAAAAGTCAATATAACAGAGCTGCTGCTTAGAAGTAACAACCTCCTGGATAGGTTATAGAACTGAGCAAGTGCCAAAACTGTCATAAACAGCAAGGAAATACAGACATATTATTGCTTTGAGATCTATGTCTCTTTAAGTCTAAAATAAACAGCACATGCATAGCCATGTTAAATTTTTTAAAAGCCTGTATGGTCAGTCCCTGAAAAACTGACCCAAGAGCTGAAATCTGGAAACCTGCAAGCACCCAGCACACTCAGTTCCTCCAGCAAGGATGCTGAAGTTCCAGCATGATGCATCAGCAGAGATTGTAGGACCAACACCCCTTAAGGCCATGCTTTCATCATGAATAGTGCCCCAAAACAGGAAAACCTCCAAACACCACCCAAATCAATGACTGATATACAAAAAATGAGAGCCTGGAGAACATCCAGCAGGGACCTGCATAGAGCAAGATTTATTTTTTTTTCCCCCACTAAAAAGATCAGTAAATTTAACATACAGGGCGCCACACCTTGGGTTCTGACGCCAGAGACTGAGTAATGACAAACATCAAATTGTTGTGATCAAATACAGCAAGTGGAATTAGCCCTCAAAAGGACTGACTAATTTGGGATGGCATGTCCTCTTCCCAGCAATGTCAAACGTGACTGCTCAGTTAAATTTCTACATCTGAACTGGGTCTAATGAAAATGCAGCGAAAGATTACCAGGGTAAGAACTTCATTCCTAATTACTAAAAAACTAGACTAACATTAATAGGCAGAACTAGTCTCTTTTGACAAGTTTCCATCCATTCAGCTTCATCACATTGCCATTTAGATGACCAGGATACAAGTAGGCTATATCCTGTAAACGTTTACTGTGAGATCAGGTATTTCCTAGATCAACTTATAACTCCCTCCCATTATAGGGAAAAAAAAGCGCTACCATTCTTACTTTGAAAATTTTTAGTTAATCTTTTGGAAATTATGTATTGTGAATATTGCAGGCAGATTATTTGTAATAGACTTTATACTACTGGTATTGCTAATGTTGGCCTCATTAAGGGAAAATCATTTTAGACACAAGATATGTGCTGCAGAAGCAGAGTTGAAACTAAATGACTCAATATATGGAGTCTAGTGATGCTGTTTCTAAAGCAGGGGTAGGGCATCCTACATCATGACAGGTAAAATAAAGTAACAGGGAAACTGACAGTCTTGGCTTTGTTTTTAGTGCATGAAGGTGGCTGCTATAATCTAAGACAAATACATAAAATACAAGTTGTTACTTTAAACTGGAGAGGAAAAACAATCAGGTCTGGGTGTGGAGGTCTCAAACCAGTTTTAGTGGGAGCTTTGCCAATGTTATAAGAGCAGTATATTATATAAGGGTGGTACCCTCCTTTCAAATAAAAAATACAACTGGAAAAATCAGCATGTGCAAAAACATGTGTAACTTGGGCAGGGGAAAAGAGGAAGGAGATCTAAGAGCATCCTGGTAGGGCAAAGAAAAACACTATGGTCTGTATAAGCATTATTTATTTTTAGAGGGATGTGGGATGTGGCACTCACACAGGCTCAGATCACCAGAACTTCTCCTCTATAACAACATTAGCATTACCCTGACAACCTGAACTGGGATATGTAGCCTTTACAACCATTACTAGAGAATTATGAAAAGAAACACCTCCAACAACTCCTAACCATAATAAAGATTCATAAACGGAATCTTCTGCAGCTGTTGAGATTCATCTCCTGTTTTTGTCTGGAGCTTTGGGGTGGGGATCATTGTGGAGAGTACAGACCCTGGAAGACACACATGCTAACTGTGCAGCTGTCTCCAGAGGCACGCTCTAAGGATCTGGCATTCCTTCTCGGAATGAGGTGTGCAGGCACATTGTTTTCAGATTTAAAGTTGCATGAGTGCTACCATAGAAAGTTGAGAGGGTGCGCATGCCACCCAGTGATGTGCCTGTTCTTTTAGTCAAGATGCAGTCAGGAAACAGCAGCATGAGTATTTCATGTGAGGTTTTTCTAAATCTGGATTATTGCTTTCCAGATTTGTGACAAGAGGCAATGATGTTTTTGCACTGAGGATATGAATTCTAGTAAGATTTATTTCTAAACCCTCTAGTAGGTAACCATCTTCCCTTCTCAGGTAACTAAACAGTAAGATCCACAATTTTTGCTGAAACATTTTATTAGCAATTAAAGGATGGAAGAGCAAGACGATGTATTAAATCCCAGACTTCTGCTGAGACCGTACCTACTTTGTGGGTGACTCCTCTCATTGCTGCTAACCATGCTCTAACCAGCAGTAAATGCCTATTCTCAGACACATTAAATTCACAGCCTACACAACATTCTCCGTCAGGGCATGCTAATATTATGATGTGATACTACACAGGATATTTTTGTAGCACTTGATATATCAAGTGTCTTGCAGTTTTGGTATTTTATTCTTTTGACAGCCTTACAGAGTAGTAGGATAAATTTATGCTATGAAGAAGGTCTAAAGCAAAGCAAAAGTAATTTCCTAAATAACTGGAAGCTATGGCAGAGCAGGACTCAAACTGGTATTGATCAGTGATCCTTCTTAAAGTGCAATATTCAGAGCTTTCATTACAAAAGCCTCGCTGTATCTACCTAATATATAACACTTTCAATCACAGTCATAAAAGATTTTGAAAACAGCTATTGTCCCACCTATTGATGTTCTCTAAATAAAAACTCTCACACTAATGAAGTAGGATTAAAATAAATAGCTTTGAGTTCAAGCATCAAAAAAGGTAAAAAAAATGCCACAGGGCAAAGCATAATAGAAAGCCTCTACAGTCAAACTTGGAAAAGAGAGCATGGGCCTGTGGAAAGGCTGCTGCATCCATAGTTCTGTTGCATAAACCATCCTGAGTGCTCATGTCTCACTTATCTGCATGACAAAACAGTTTTTCTTTTATAAACTTACTACTCTGCCAGTGCAGAAAAAAGTAGATTAAATAGCTAACTACTATGGAAAATAGTTTTCCTAACTACAGGGATTTTTACTCATGCCAATATCTTATATATATATATAAGGATGGTACCTTCACAGGGAGAAACTATTTTCTCCAATTCCTGCATGTCTGTATTCCTGGTTCTAGAGCTGACATCCTTTGTCAGCAAAGAAATTGGGAACAAACTAAGAGCAGACAAAGACATTGTGCAGCACCTGTCTCATTTTCAGAACAGATATGGTGCCAAATAAGACACCAGCTGAGTAAGAATGCTAAATGCTTTGAGGAAAAGAAATTGTTCTTCCTACTTAGTCACCAGCACCAGTTCCTGGACATTCAATTCTGTTTCCCCTTAAGCCTCAGACACCCTCGTTTCACATAGTATTGTCCACAGAATGACTCTTGTTCCCAACACACAGGACCATTTATCTAATTTCTAAAAGCACAAGAGCAATCCTTGGAGTTGTAACCTTCACTGTTGTGTACCAGAACAGTTAATTCTATGTACTAAAGTCTACTTCTCTAGTAACACACAGAGATGTTGTTTGTGTAATAGCTTTTATTAGGTTTCAAAAATTACAACCCCATCTCCCTGCAGCTCAGGGGGTAATGGTGGATGTGGAGGAATGTAACAAACTAGATACCAAGGCCTGAAATGCACCTAAGATCTCAACTTTTTAGCACGTTAGGAAAGTTTGCGGGAGAAGAAAAAGACATCTACAGCATATCAGAAGCCATGCCTTTACTTTTGCATGACAGTATGCAAGACAGGAAGCCTGCCTTGGTTGTATTTTAAACAGGTTTTCATATCTCCTTTCTAGAAGTCTGTTTTAGGACTGATTAATGTGTTTCTTTCAACATGGCCTTTCACTGACTTGTATTAAAGGGAATGATAAGTGCCTTTTAGAAAAATACAAATGCATCGCAATTTAGTGCTACAACTACCCCACAGCTCAGCAGTCAATGGCTAACACCAGTGTAGTGTCAGGTGATCTTATTTTTCAGTAATTACATGCCCTTAACACCAGGTTTGGGATCTCTTTGCAGAGATCCTGTGTCCCAGCCAATAGCCCAAGTGCATGAATGCTTACTGCAATTCTCTTTGTATTGCTCTACTGCTAAACATTACTCTACAGTTCTCTCTCTCTTAATTCACTGTAGCTTCAGTCTCTTTATGGATTTTTGAGACATAACATTGAACAAAGCACAGTGCTTTGAGCTTCCTTTTCAAGTCCAACAATTAACACAAACATGACCCTTCCCTTGGACCTATTATCATGCCACAAGTATTTTGAAATACAGGCTAGAGCCACAGCAAACACATTTCTCCAAAGCCTACAAGATGAGACAAGAGTGTATGACTAAACATTTAATTCAGCCTGCAGACAGCTTTCCTGTGTTTGCGCCAAAATTAAGTCTAAACAGCCCCATAAACCAAGCAAGCATTATTGCAATTTTACAGATGAGAAGTTCACAGAAGCAATGAGAAGTGGCTCTTAAATTTGAATGCACAGATTACCTAGCAAAAGTATCACATTTAATGTCCTTCCATGCACGAAAGCTGTCTGCATACTTGCACATAAACAAGCTGGGAAACTTCCTTTGCCGGTCGATGAAGTTAACTAGGATAAAGCCCAACAGAAACAAAACAACTAAAAAGGAAGCAGTCCAGCTCTTAATGGCAAAAGCAAAATAAAGATGTATTGTTACATCTTAATACAGCCACATCTGCCTTTTGCTATGTGGATCCTGCCTGCTTTCGTAACCCAACAGTTACTTAAACACTGCACTGTAACACAGTAATGTTAAATAACACACCCCACTTTTCCGAGTGCAAAAACCTTTTAGCAGTGGATGAATGCAGGCATTGGAGCACCCTCTCGTGGCAGGCTGGAAACAGTGATCGGCATGAGCGGCTGCAGTCGATCCTTTTACCTTTTTAGTTGAAAATTTAAAAGTTTAAACTGAAGGCCGTGTGTGCCCAGGCTCCCCAGCCAGAGCAGTTGTGCAGTCTCCAACACACCTGCTCCCCACTGAGCACGCAAGGTTGCAGAGCCTGCTGCCCTCTCCAGCAGAACAAGGTGAGCTTTATGTGGAGAGGGGGAGGCTGCACAAAGCAGAAAGGCAGCCAAAGAGGCTCCTCATGGTCAAGTGCTGCCCTTGTTCAGGAACAAAGCTCCTCCTGGCATACACAGCCTCGGTGTAGCTGTGAAGCAGCTGATGTACAGCAGAAAGCAGCCCAATAACCAGCACCTGGGAATGCAATTCCACCAAATGTGACACAGCCAAACCAGCAGAGCTAACCTGAGGCTTCACAGCCTGGAATTATGATGTTGCCTTGAGCATTTTGTGTTCCACAGCCCCACAGCTGAGTCCCCATCTGGGGCAGAGCAAGTACTGGGAGCCCAGCTGAGCATTATTCTAGAGCCAGGCTGCACCTAGGAGCAGTTCTAGGCTTTGCTACCAACCACTAAAAGAGAAAAAGGTGTTTTATTTAGCAGAAAGGCTTACCTGGCACACAGAAAACGTCACTGCACTTCTGCTGTCACAGTGCAAGCTTGTGTGTGGATGGAAAGACACATGCCAAGTATCTCATTCAAATTTAGCTTAACCCTTTGACAACAAAGTAGATGAAAGCTATACAGGCATATGCATACCAAAATAAGAATTTGGATTTCTGCACAAGACTACAGACAACCTCAGCTTTGACACACATAAGCCCCGTGGCCGATTTCAACTTTTCAAAGCACATCTGTATTTCTAACTAAGTGCAAGAATTACCTCACAAACAATGAGTCTGATTTGGAGGACAGTGCCTTCTTTATGTACATTTTACCCCTAAAGAATTCAAATATATTTATTTAGTATGACCTAAAAGTGAAAACATTTTCTAACAAAACTGATGTAACAAGGGTTAAATCTGCTAGACTTCTGTCTCATAGGATAGCTACAGCAGGCCAGGCCATTCCAGTCATCATCTGAGCACCTACTGAGTTTGCAAATCAATCCTAAGGCATCTAATGCACCTCTGGAAGAAAACAAAATGAAAAATGGGCTTCTTGTTCTTCTGTAGTTCATATCAGACTCAAATTTATTAGTTTAGTAAAAAAA
>VYZT01041585.1:0-29019 GCA_013400735.1 Pomatostomus ruficeps | reverse complement strand
CCCCCGCCACAACAAAAGAGGGAGGCGAGGAAGGCCGATCGCGCCCCTTTCCCCCTAGCCCCGACCGCTCACCGTGCTGGGTGAAGACATTGAATCCTCCCTCTGCGGAGCGCCCGACCGCCTCCCGCCGGCGGCTCGCCGGCCTGGCCGCGCTGCTCCCCCGCAGTCCCCGCGANGAAAGGAGGGAGGAAAGGAGGGAGGAAAGGAGGGAGGAAAGGAGGGTGAAAAGGAGGCAGAGAGGAAAGGCGGCTGCTCCCCCAGCCCACACCGCCCCCCCGCGGCACACAAAATCCCAGAATTGTTTGCGATGGAAGAGACCTCTGTGGATCACCCAGGCCCAAGGCAGGATCACCTGGAGCAGGTGACAGGAACGCGTCCAGGCGGGTTTTGAATGTCTCCAGAGAGGGAGATTCCACGCCTTCCCTGGGCAGCCTATTCCAGTGCTCTGCCACCCTCAAAGTAAGGAAGTTCTTAATCATGCTGAGGTGGAATTTCTTGTGGTTTAGTTTATGGACATTGCTCCCCCTCCTGTCTCTGGGCACCACTGAAAAGAGTCTGGCACCATCCTCTTGGCACTGCTAGGCGTGGGCACACCAGTGGGGAGGGGCACACGAGAGAGTGAACATGGACATGGGCTGAGGCGCAAGAGCCCACCCAGGTGACTCAGCAGATCACGCCTCAGGAGAGGCCTCCCATCTTGGCCACGAGTGGCAGCCCAGGACAATCACCAAATATCCTGAGTTGGAAGGGACTCATGGAGTCCACCTCTCGGCCCTGCACAAGACAGCCCCAAGAACCCCACCGTGTGCCTGAGAGTGTTGTCCAAATACTTCTTGAACTCTGTCAAGCGATGGCTGTGGCCATGGCGTCTAGGCTGCTTCAGCCCAAGCAACACTCTCCCTGTAGGCTACAGCCAGGCTGGTTTGCCTACAAACGTGAGCAGGCGTGAGGGTGAAGCCAGGGCCGTGTGAGGCTGAAGCCAGAGCCGTGTGCCCAGCTGCAGAAGGGAGCAGCAGTGGACTTGTCCCAAGCACTGCACAAGGAGGTTGTTGTAGCCAGGTAAGGGTCAGCCTCTTCTTCCTAGCAACCAGGGACAGGGCAAGAAGATACAGTCTTAAAGCTGTGCCAGGGGAAGTTTAGGTTGGACACTAGGACAAATGTCTTCACAGAAAGGATTATTAGAAATTGGAATGGACTGCCCAGGGAGATGGTGGAGTCACAATCTGGAGGTGATTATGGAAAGACTGGATGTGGCAGCATGGTCTTGTTGACATGGTGGTGTCGGGTCATAGGTTGAAATCAAGGATCTCAGAGGTCTTTCCCAACCGAACTGATTCTGTGACCTCCGTGGGTTACCAGACTCCAGGTTGACTTCTTGGGCTCCTGGCTGAGACCTGTTGTCCTGGAGTAAGAGGAGGAGGAGGAGGAGGATGAGGAGGAGGACAAGGACGAGGACGAGGATAACTAATTAGTAAACCATCTCCTTTCACCTTCTGTAATAGCATAAGGCGCTCCAATTCAAAGCAGAAGGGAGGAGGTTTCGTCCTGAAAGATAATGGTGCTTGTCACAGTTTAGAGGACCTGGGCAGTTGGAAGTATTTCTCTGTCCATGCTAGCAACTATTTCAGCAATATCTTGGTAATGTTGTTTCATCCTGAATGAGCCACAATGCTGCTCCCCTTCAGATGCCTTTACCACTAAGAACTAATGTGACAGTGACAAATTGGCTTGGTAACACTCAGAGGCAACCAGCATCCAACCTCTGTGTCACTGTCCTATGTCCAGTGGGAAGGTGAGGAGATATGCCTTTCAGAGCTTTGTGAAAGTCAACTTTCAGTGACAGGAATTCTAAGCTCATGTTCTACCTTCCCAGGGTCACAAGGTATTGTCCATGCTGGTGCACATACTCAAACTGTGCCCTACTGCAATAATAATTCTGCCTAAAATAGGGGTGGCTCATCCCACTGGGCTGATGTGTACTCTGACACAGGCTGGATGAAGTAAATGGGAATGAGGAGCATGTGGAGCCAGAAATGCCTTAACTCACTAAATTAATGGACTAAGAACATTGGGTAGATCAGGAATTACAAACAGACTTGCTAATAGCACACAACAAAACAGTTCTTAAAATAGTGCTGGAACATCCAGGGTGCAACATGGGGTACATGGTGCCAAGTCCGGGACCTTGTATGGACATGTTTATGTGGATATAAGCAGAGGGTGTTCCTGCAGAATGGACCGTCTTGGGCAGAACCAGTGCATGGTAAACTCTGCAGAGGAGCTATTTCCTGGTCTCGTTCCAGCTAGAATTTGCAGGATTTGGCATTTATAAATGGTTTGCCTTGTAAACAAAATATATGTTCTCTGGAGACTGTCGGGACAACAAACACAGAACTCCATTGTGCCATTTGCAGTTGCCACATAGCATAGACCTGTGGTAACACAGGTTCTTTCCCATGGGAATTTTTCTCTTCTTCTTCCTGTGTTTTATAAATAAAGATAAAGTTTAGATGTTATTAAAACGGTCTCTGAAGAGATGGGCAGTTCTAACCTGGCAAATCGGCCTAGGGGGAGGTTTTGAGTTGACCCAATCCAGACGACCTTTGAAAAGTCTATATAAGTTTTATAATTAAATAATAAATTCAGAGTCATGCCACATTTATCGGCTCGGTTTCTTCACTCAGCTAGCGGTTCAACAGCGACATAGACCCACTCTTTAAAAATCAACAGAAATACTATTTTTCTTTCCTAATGCCTTTTACTTGCGGATCATGAAGAACTATCCAGAGGAAGGCCATTAGTATTTTAAAGGAAGATGCAAGTGTCAAGAGACTGTTATATGCAAGTGCACCAAGGATAATTGGATTTAAACACTGTTCTTATTCCTCAGATCTCATGAAATCTCTCATATTCTCTTCCGGCACCTTCTGCACATGGAACAGCTGTGAGTTACATTAATGTCCCACTACAGGAAACTTGTCTGACATGCAAAACCATCTTTCCTGGGGATGGGGTCAGGCAGGGGCTTTCTAAGAAGGCCTGTTGCAAGAAGAGGGAAGTAGCATGGGGTTTTTGCTGTTGTATAGTAGTTTTTTTAGATCATGCTGTACCCTGTAAAAAAAGCTTCAAACCCAGAGCTCCAGCCATTGCTTGTTGTGTGCTTAACAAACCAGACCCTCAGACTCTGCCCCACTTGGCCCCACTTGGTCCCCTCAGCAACATCATTTTTATGATGTCATATTAACAAGGGATGCCCTGGTTGGTGACAGCTCTTCTAGAGTCCCTGCTAGAACAGCAATGGGGATATAAACATGAAAACCCCCAAACTGAAAAGGACTCTGTGCTGCTGAGTTACCGATGACACTGAGCCCCACTGTTCCTTATTGTTAAAATGGAAGCTAATAAGTATTTACTTCACAGAGTGTCATGGTTATTAACCATGCAAAGTCAAGAGGTAACACCCGCACCAATGCTATCTGTTTTTATCAGCTGTGATGTTACCAGCCTCATGAAGCATCAGGAACAGGTTGTTTTTCAAGGGTAATTTCTTGTGAAGAGGTCTGGCATTGTGTGTTAATGAGGCATCAGTAACAGTTACTGTCCTGGTAATTTTGGGTTTCCAGTCAATCTGCCATTCATGAGCTGTTCAAGTAAGGGAAAAGAAGGACCAAGGAACTAAGGCAGCACTGAGGTTACAGTAATGTGCCTGACAAGAAATGTGATATTTCTAGAAACACTTCTGAACTGACTTTAAATATTAATGGTATATCCATTTCTTGAAGCCTCTTATAAGCACTGACAGTGCATTTGCTCCCCATCCACAGTGCGCTCCAAAAATCACACACTCAAAAAATTGCTGGCTGAGGAGTCTTATGTCATACTGTGCACAACAGTCTCACTGTCTGTCTTGGTTTCAAAGACAGGTATTTGCTAAAGAAGGCAGAAGCCTCCTTTAGAATAGGAAAATGTAACCCCCTCCCCTCCGAACTGGTAAAATTTTGAAATCAAGGGGCTTTCAGGCAATGGTATGAGAAAAGAGGAGTAACAGTCCTTTACTAATAAATTTTTATATATATGTATAATGGGACAGATAAAACAACAACAATGGTAACCACCACAAATAAGAACAGACAAACCCACGGACAGTCTCTTCCCGCTTTGTTGGCAATTCCCCTTTGGTGCAGTCACAGTCACAGCCCGCAGGGGCACTGGTGCTCCCAGTGTGCAGGGAGGGTGCGATGACTCCCCTGAGAAGGGAAAGGGGGGCTCGGGGATCCCGAGTTTCCTTCCCTCGAGACACTGGAGTGGACGGTGAAGAGTTGGTAGAAACACGCAGCTGAAAACAGAAGCCCACGGTGGAGGAAGATTCTTCCTGAAGCTCCAAGCAGTCTCTCCCTCTCTCCTCTCAGTGTCCAGGAGCGAAGAAGGTACCCTCCAGCTGTGCTTGGTTCTTTTTAACTAGTCCCAGTCCCCCAGTATCTCTGCCACCCTCTGAGTGGGAAATCTCGGATATCAGGGAATCTTAGATAACGGCTAGCTAGCTGCACCCATCTCAGAGCCAACTCTTTGTCTTTCTTAATCACCTACGCAGTATCGCCTCCCATCAACTAATCACTCACCCATTATCACGCCCCAGCAACTAGAATGGGGAAAAATTCTAAGACAGAGACAAACACTGCTTGTAACTTGGGAAAAATTAGCTAGCAGTATGCTGGTGGCAGCTTAGAAATGAATTCTAGCAGTAATCTTTGCTCTTCTTCCAGATCATATACCTTCTGTATACCAAACCTGTACAGAGAAACAGATGTGTGTGAAATATTTGACTGATATTTAGGATGCAGATATATTAGTTAAGGTATTTGCTAAGTGTGTAGAACAGCAGATTGAGGCATTTGGAGGGATATCTGCATACAGCATGTCGGGATTTTTGTGCCTTTATTGCAGCGCCAGAACAAGTTGTGGAGCTCAGGACAGCTGTAGCTCCCCTGGGATGTCTGCAAGGCAATGGGTACTGCCCACCACATGGCCTGGGGCAGTGCTGCTCTGTGTCCCTCTACCACCCTGGGCTGCACCTGCTTGATACCAGGCAGCCACCTGGTTTCTGGGGTTCAGCCACCCAGGGGTTCTGGGGAAAGGCTTTAAAGCAAAAAGGAAGATTTAAGAATCTGATAAAGGCTTTATGACACAAGGTTAGTTACTCTGCACTAAATGTTGAAAGCTTGTAAGTGCTAAGCCATATCAAAGGAGGACATTGTTTCTTGGTATAACAGGTTCAAATGCTCATCCTTTCATCTCTGACTGATAGTTCTTAAAATGTCTGCACAGATCTGTCATGGCACAATAGGTAGTGTTCCAGTGTTGTCTTAAAAGTTATTTTGAATCACTACAATGATTTAAATTAGAATTTATGTACCGTGCATGCAGGATAGCTTGGGGTACTCTCATGCCTGTTCAGTGAGAGTCTATGAAGATAAAAGCTTTCTGGGGAAGTAACAGTTTTTGCCCAACAGCACAGAAGGGTTCACATGCAGCCCTTGGGAGATGAAATTTCCTCTGTCAATAACGCTTCTTTCTTCCACCAGATAAAATAAAAACTACACATACACACTCCCACAAATGTTGCATCCCACCACCCAAATCATCCTTCTCCTCTTTTCAGGCAGGCTTTTGTTCTGTCTTTTCTGCTGCTTCAGCACTGTCCTCATTCAAACCACTCTTCTGACACTGCCACAAGTCTAAACACTGACGCTGGCCAGGAGAGCCTGCAAATGAAGGGCTCCATGCACAGTGGGGAAAGGGACTGGGCACAGTGTTGTAGTGGAAAAGATGAGTGTGTAGAGACAGTCAGCTCACCACAGCATCCTAGGCATCCTCATTCTTCTTTTATTTGGCCCTGTGTTTTGGGGTTATGTATGCCGTGTAACTAAGCACCCTCACAGATAGAACTATGTAGTTTGTGCATGTACCTGTCAACTGTCAACAGCAGCACATTAACTGTGCTGAGGTTTTGCAGGAGCTGTACCCAACAGGGTATAACATATAACCTTGCACAGCCCCCAGCAGTGTGAAGCCAGAGGTGGGAAGAGATGGAATTAAGGAGATTATAGGACTTTGGGAATTTCTTTCCTGTCCAATATATTTTTTTAAGTACTACAGCTGCACTATGTCTCCCAAGCATCTGTTCCAGGCACCAAAAGCGGTAGAAAAGTATGCTAATAGGAACATTAAGAATGTTGTTTGTTTGCCTTTTTCTGTGGAATATGTTGCCTCTACCAAACAAAAATGATGACAAGTCTCTGCATCTGCTGGGAATTGTGAATTAGTACTAAGCTTGCACAATGATCACTGATAAAGTACATTTGCTGAGGTAATGTGAGGTCCCTCGACAGCATTGCTGATGATTCAGGCTTTTAGGCATTCAGCTGCAGGTGGGTCAATAGGAATGTTTTGCCACTAGAGTTCCAGGGTTGCCTTAATTTACATTTAGGAGCCTAATTTTTACGATTCCTAATTTAAAATCTTAGTAGCTCATTGGACAGTGAAGGGGCTCTCTCAATTTGCAGATGGAAGCTTTTCTTCATGTTTTCTGTTTCCTTTCCCTGAGAGGTTTGTATCCAGAGAGCTGACATTTAGTTAAGTGATAGCAAATGCTTCAGAGCACAATGCTGTACTGCATTTCCTCCAACAGTGCCTTGGAGAGCAGCCTTATCCTAGCATAGATTCCTCTGATGACTGCTGTGTTGTGTTTGAATTAGCATAACCTCTGTGACAGTCCAAAACAAAATAAAGCTATGTTAAAAACAAAATGTGAAGCTAAAATAAGATGGAATTAGAATCACAGAGCCATTTAGGCTGGAAAAGATCATTAGACTCTGGAATCAGCAGTGCTTCCTCTCCATGTTCTTTGCTTGTTTCTCCCCTAATATCTATTTTCCCTCCATCTTCCCCAGCACCTTCACTTCCCTTTTCTAAATCATGCTGAAAACCATGTCTTCAGAAGATGCCTTAGTCACAATAATGAATTCCACAGTGGCTGCACTCCTAGTATTGTTTTCAGTTGTACACACTTCTGAATATAATCTTTGATCTCATAAGGAAACCCGAGGATACAGCTTGTTGCAGGATTGCTGCTCTGTATTATAAGTTTAGGATGGTAGGGATCCAGCCTTGCTCTGGACCACTTGTCCTGTGGCCATGGAGGGTATCATGCTCTATGCAATGCTCCTAAATGCAACGCTCACTTTAAAAGTCAGAGTTTGTGCTAAGATTATTGTTTCATTCCAGAAAGTCTGGAGACATTCTTCCTTGACAGGCTTTTTTATTTGATTATGCAAGAATTTTAAGTGCTTTATCTTTCAAATGATACTGTGTTCCTTCCTCACACAGCTATTAAACAGCCATGCTTTGCAGTTTCCAGCTTGAATGTCAATCCTGTAAAAAATGCTTACTAGTGTGAAACTCTGAAAAAAATGTAATACTACAACTGAAGCAGGAGAAAGCACCAGAGTTTTGTAAGACGTTTCCGTGAAAGCATTTGTGTATTTGGGTACAGAATAGACTGGTACTCAAGAGAGCAGCATATACATTTGTAATCAAATCTCACTTAAATTTAAAACTTGTTCCTTCTGTTAAACATGCAAATATTTCCACTGTCTATGCAAATTCTGCCTCTCTACTCATTACCTAATCTTTCAGAAAAGCTATAAACCCAAATCTTCCTCTGATCAGGCTCTTAATATGTTCTGTGTGGTCTTTATTTAGACTGTAAACTTGCTGAAATAGGAAATGTCTTATTAAAAAACCAACTACACTGTCTCATTTCACATCCAAATTCTTCTCCCATACCAGCTGTGTGTGTTTGCCTAGAAGCAAGTCTCCTGATAATGAATGACTGGTTCTCATTGGCTTGTCAGGCTGGGTGTGTAGCTTGTAGCTCCCACTCATACAGAGCAGCACCCCTTCCCTTGTAGCTTCTGGTAAATCAAACAATGGGATACACAAAGCCTTGTGTCTCTGAGTCTGACCTTTGTACTTGGAATCATTAACTACCATAGAATGTCAAAATAAAGTAACTAGCTTCTGGTTAAATATACTTAACATAAGCAAAGCCTTACGGACTGCCTGGTGTGGGGACTGTCACAGGCTTTACCATGGGCTGCCACTTCTAAACCTCCTTTAAAAGAGGGAGAAATGAATTCTCTGATCGGCAGAGCTGAAGGTGTTGCACTCAGTATATTTGTTTTGTGAAGCTGAGATCCAGAGTAGATTCCTGACACCTTGGAGGTTTTCAAAATAAGGTCCTGAGCAGCCTCATCTGACTTTGAAGCTGGCTTTCAGCAGGAGACTGGACTAGTGATCACTGCCAACTTAAATTCTTATTTCAAAAAAAGTTTCCTCCATTTGGGGCATTAATTAAGACTCTGTCCTCTAACTAGGCTGAATTTTTCACAAAAGCCACTGGAATGGAATATTTCTTGAACCTTTGTCTCTCCATCTGATTTGCATAAACCTGGCCAAGAGGTTCAAAAGTTACTGGGAGAAAAAAGCTGGGGCAGACAGACGGACACTCCCTTCCTCACACACATAGGAAAATTGTATAAGCCTTGTTTTGTTAAGAAAACCTTTCTTCCCTGCAGTAAACTTGTCAAGTGTGCATCTAATGAGGCCTGAAGTCATGCTACATACTCCCAGCTGCAGCCAACCTGAAATAATGCCTCCCCAGAGCCAACAGCACATCTCATGCAGCCAAGGCATTTACTGTGCAATCCCAACTATGCAAAGAAGTTGAGACATTCAGGAGTGAAACCCGGGCATCATCTTTCTGATGGTAGAGATTATACCGTTATGCTCACATGAGTGTGTGTTTCAGTCTGCCTGGTGCCTTGCCCATCTCTGCCAGCAGACACGGAAGCGTGTCTGGTACCTCTCTGTCGTCCTCAACTTTCCCATTGCCGAGAATGACAGAAAGGGGAATTTGACCTCAGTGTGCTAGAGACCGCCTGGCTGTCTGCCTTTCCCTTTTTGTCTGCTCTTCCTGAGGATGCAGTCACACTACCAAATTACCTTGAGTCATCTGTCCTGGAAGTTTTTTCCATGGGTTGCCTGTGATAAAGGGTGGATGTACTAGTAACATTGTAATCTGTGCTGTGAGGGGAGGCACTGGTGTGCTGTGAATCCACTGTGGACCCTATGTGCCTCTGAGATTTCCTACCTGAGCCAACATCACATGCCTGCCCAAAATCTTTTCTGCAGGGGACCAGTTCCACAGCTTCAGTCCACACAGCTTGCTGATCAGCCAAGAGCCTCCTTTAAGCAGCCACAGCACCAGATTATTCTGTTTCCCTTTCTCCCAGATTGCAGAGAACACACCTATCTTCCTCTGCTTTTGATGGCTTTGGCAAACGTTACTTCTGTGATCTTGGGAAAGAGCTTCACAGCACTTCAATTTTCTGCCTCCCAGGGAAGCAGAAACTGTGAAATTATCAGCATACTCTGGTTGTATGTTTCCTGGAGCTGTTATACTATGCAGTCTGAAATAGACATCCAGCCCCAGGGAATTGCTAATGATGCATTCAGTCTCAGCATGGCACATGCTCATTCCTGGGGAGTTACTGAGTTAGCATTTATAGTTCCACTCTTTTCCTCTGAGTAGATGAAACCCTTTGATTTTGCCTCAACACTGAGGTCTTGGGGTTGGATTCTCTTCTCATGATAGCTTACTTGGAATGTCACCAGAAAGCTTTCAGCCTGGATCCTTCCTCTGAAAATCACAGACTACAGTAGCATCATGACAGAGATTCTTCCATAACTTGGTGTCTGATCAGCCCGCAACAGGAAACTGTGGTCTTGCTAGCTACAGTTGCAAAATAATAAACCCAAGACTTCCGTGCTGAAGATGGATGATTGGTATTGAGGGCACTGCAAGCCTTTTACACCTGGGGGAATAAGCTCACAAATAGAAAGCAGAGTCAGCAGCCACTAAGGAAAGCACAAGTGAAAAAACTGTGGTGAGTGAGCACTGCTCGAAGTTTTGATGGTGGTCCCTAGTGTGGGTCCCTACTGTAGAGAAACAGCAGTGGTAAAGGATGAAATGAATTCACTAAGGGTTTACCTTATCTGGTTGTTTTGTCAATTTATGTTTCTCTAGCCACTTTTTGCAACAAGGGTTTTTTGTTTTGTTGGGGTTTTTTTGGTTTTTTTTTTTGTGTGTGGGCAAGGGTTGAACTAACAGGAACACTTTTTACTGTATTTCACATCAACTTGCTGGTGAAGACAAGACCTCTCTTGCATGACCTACATGCCTGAACTCAGAATCCCTCTCCTGGGCCTGCCATATTCAGATTTAAATCCTTTAAACAAGCTCGAGTTTTCATCTCCTCATCCATATTTCCAAAGCATGTAAGCCTCAAGGCATTAGGCCAACAACGGAATAGTGCTGAGCACAAAGATGTTTTTGTAACCACATCAACTCAGCCCAAGGCAGAACAACTGCAGCAAACCCTGCAGATTGCTTCACCTCCCAGTGTAGTTCCATTAGAACCTCCCATTCTCCCATTTCTGCTAGTCCTCAGCTGATAACAAAAATGCTTCTTTCAGCTTCGTAACTCTGACTTCTATTTTCTCCACTTTCAGTGAAATGCTGTTGAGAGCTGCCAGAGACTCAGCTGTGACACAAATCTATCTGAATTCAGAGGTTTGGAAGTGTTCCTTCACACCTGTCATCTCGTTCAATGAACACTGCATTGTACTAAGTCTGTACATTCTTTACTGCTTTATTTGTTGCTATGGCCAATGGTGCCAAGTTTCAGTGCAATTCTTTTGGGAAACTAGACAGAACTCTGGATTTTCTTTCTTTCTGCTTTGTTTATGCTCCTGGCCCCCTGCAGGATTCTCCCTTACCATCATCCAAACTTCTTCCTAAACAGGAAAGCACTGCCCTCTCCAGTCCCTCCACTTGTACAACCAGCAGCAGTCCCTCCTTGGCCTGAATCATTGCAGTAGAGAAGCAATGGATGGATTCCTTCTCTAGTCAGGTGTTTCCAAAATCAGGAAGAAGCAGGAAGGAACAGATGGGACTGGCCTTGAGCAGAGAAAAGGGAAGTTTTTGGCAGGGGAGCTACGTTGTTGTGCAGGGGAGCACGGCGTTGTCAGTTTCTGTCAAACTTGGGAAAGGCTCTTACAGAAGCAAGAGCAGCAGGATGTGCTGCTTCATTGCCATGGAGACAGCCAAAGAGCTAGCTGGTCAGATTTAGAAATGTCTCCTGCTTGGGATGACTTTTGGTACATGTAATCTATTTTTGCAGAGATTAAAACAAGGTGGAAAAGAGGAAATGTCTGACACTGAGAGTAAAAACCTGTTTTCTTTCTTAGTTTACAGCAGAGTCAATCTTTTGTGGCTTAATAGATACTTGCTCTCCCCTGAGAAATATATCCTGGTTTTAATGGAGATTATTTTTTCCCCCTGCCCTCATACTTTTTAGGGTCTTTCATCAATTACTTTTGGCATTATGGTTCTAGCTGCCATTTCAATGTTCTTGGACTTTTCCATGGTTTTCCCTGTATGTCCTACATGACATTTCTCTGCAAGATCTCTCCTCGATGACCCCAAGGATCTCATACTTGCCCAAAGAGGCTGATTTGTTCTCACCGTGGCACCTCAGTTTTTTTTTTCTCACATCTTTCTCGCTTGATTACTGCACACAGAAAGTTATTAGTCCCCAGAACCTGCACTTTGCAAAGTACAGAACAGGTAGAACTGCATGATTACCTGCAAACAGCTGTCTTAGGAATCATCCTGAATCTGTCATTCCATAAGCACTGATTCTCTTCCATGTCCATCAGCAGTTAGCACATTTGTACGGTAGCAAATAAACAGGAGAGAAGGAACTGATACAAAATACTGGCATACACTGTTTTCTCCACCTCAGCAGCTGTGGGGAGAGCAATAGCAAACTGGTTTGTATTTATTTAGGAAAAAGAGAAAGGATGCATACGCTGATGAAATATGGAGAGGCAGAGATTACCACAAGAGTGGTAAGGCATCATTAAATTAGGTATAAAATGTCTGCCCTTCCACCTGCTGTGTCTTACCTTCACAAGGAAGGGTCCCAGGTGTGTAACACAGCTGTCAGTCTGTGGAGTCATGAGGAACATGTACAGTTGCTGCTGTAGGAGTGGGAAGGAAATGCTGGCCAAGGTCAGTGCCGTGTTTCCACAAAAATATTTAAAAAGCCATTATATGCAGGAGAGTCAATACTGGTAACTAGATCTGTTTGTTCTGGAATGCATCTCTCTGAAGTCACTCTTCCACAGTTGACTGCACATTTAATTCCATGTATTCCTGCTGAAACAATTTCAGAGACCCTCTCATTGAGGCAGTTCAATATTTTCATGCATTTTTAATAAGCAGCAGAGTATGCTACAAAACAAACCTGAGGTTGGTTTGAGCTGGTGTCACAAGGAGAACAATGATTATATAATGTGGTTGGGACCCAGGTGAAGTTGTTTCTGAGCCCAACAGAAAGAGAAAGCTGGTGTGTCAGAGAGGGTAAAGAACAGCTCCAGAAAACACTGTTCAGCTTAGTGGGGTAAGACAGTAGTTTTATAGGTTCAATATCTTTCATGTTTTGCCAGACTAGAAGGATCTCCTCTTTTTAAAATATACTTAAGAAATACCACCCTCAATTTAAACAACTAAAACCCCAACTATTACACCATATCAGCTGGCAAGATTCATTCTATTACCTAAAACAGTAGGGAAAGGCAAAATGAATTACCCCTCAGAAATATAATGAAGGTTTCCCTTTCAGCAATGGAATCACAGCACTTAAATTGGCTGTTGCACCTTCTGCTTGGTCATGGCAAGAAGTTCATCACTTGAATTTCTGAGCTGGGAGAGGAAGCCAGGAACTTACTGGTTGGCAGTAGGACTTCGCTTTTTTTTTCAAGGATGATTTCAGTCCAGTAGCAAAAAGCGATGTAATATTTGAGTAATGTTACCACTGCCCTCTGCCGAGAGGGATGGGAGCATTTTTTTCTAACTCATCTGCCAGCAAAACCAGCGGCTTCACAGCTTGAGAAGTGAATATAACTGCTGCTGATTCTGTCTTTTCTCCAAAATTTGCTGATCTGAATCTCTTGCACCAAATATTTTGAAAACTCGATGCCTCATACAGAGTAAAAAGGAGCAAGAGTATTTATGCACAAAATCTTGACACGTTGATAGCAGAAAATGTGAAAGCTTGAGCCGGAGTTTTTAAAAAGCAAACTTCATGATTTATAAACACTTCAGGCATCCTCAACAATGTGATATCTGCTGGAACTAGTTTTTGGCTTTCCTGCCAAAATGCAGTCATGCATTATCAGATCAGGCTTAAGTCCTCCACAGTTCCTTAAATTATTTTCTTTTCAACTGTAGCACTTGCCTGACTGAGTTCTGGCCTAAGTCTTACATGCACACTATTATTTCCGGTTATGCAAAAATGGAAGCTCATTCAGTACTACATTTATAACTGGCTTTACATTCTAAATATGACATTGCTGTCCTTTTAAAAATGTTTTTAAAAGGAAAACATTTAAGTGGAACATATAACAATATTTTTCACCACTTGAGGGAGCTCCTTCATTAGCCATCAGGATGTCCGCATGGCACCTGCACATTGGGAAATTCTAAATCAAACATTTTAACAGTTAATTGTAGCATCGGCTGACATATGTGAAAGCATTGAGGCTCTCAAGTGACTGACTTTAAAGCTAAGACAGAAGTTTTAAAGTAATTAATCATCCTGGTCAATAAATGTGAGCATCAGAAAGAGCCACAGCTGCTCACTCTCTAGGCTGACTGATATCAAAAATCTTAAAATAGAAAATAAATTAGAGTTACACAGAATTAAAAGTAGGTAGTGTTAATCACATCTATTTTACAGCAGTGCCAAAAATGACAGGAAGGAACAGGACCCAGCACAGAAATAAAGAGAAGGAAAGAAAGAATTATATAATGTCCTGAGCTGGAAGGGACCCTCAAGGATCATCAAGTCCAACTCCTGGCCCTGCACAGGAGACCCCCAAAAATCACACCACGTGCCTGAGAGCATTGTCCAAAGAAAGAAAAAAAGAAAGAGGAAGAAGCGTAACAAGCAATGCTGCTAAAATCAAGTTGCTGCCTGGTGCTGGGAAGGTGAAAGCCAGTGAAGATGAGGCAAGAAATTGGGGTATCAGGGCCAAGGTTCCCATGTCAACAATGGTGATTCAGCCAGGAGTGCTCAGGAACAGCTGTGGTTGGGCAATCATTGAGCAATGCAATCGTAGGATTAACGTACAACAATCCAGAAAATCAGGATTACAAGCACCATAGTGACAAGCGGAGTAAATGATGCCGTTGATGAAAACAATGCAGCAATTGAGTGGGAAAGACAATAGCAGATGATGGGCATGAGTGGCAGGAAGCAGAGGTGGCACAGCCTTCTCCCAGTTGCTTGTAAGTAATGGAAGGAAGGTAACGAGAGCAGCCACTTTTGTTTTTCGGTGAGCTGCAGATAAACAGTCTCTAAAGAGAAGGGGAAGGAAGGCTGTGAAAAAGCTCTGCCAGGGAAAAACCTGGAGACTGGGGAGGGAGCTCTGTGCTTGTCACACTGTGCTGCTTTGGCCTGAGAGATTTGTCAACAGCTGCTAATAAAATCTGGTGGCATCTCTGTACAGCCTCTTTAGAGCAAAATAAGCAAAACCATCTTGTTCTGAAGGTCAGCTTCACTTTTCTATTAAAGGAATCTCATTTTCCTACCACCCAGAGTCAGGCTTTTACTAATTGGATGAAACAGTTTCAACAAGAAGTTGTTGAACTTTAGGATATTTTTATACATTGTGCATTGAGTATTTTGTTGTTTTTTGATTTTATTTTTTTTTACACTTGTTTGCCCAGCCAATGCTGGCCCCACAACTTCTTTGTAAATAGGTGGCACAGCATTTTTGGCATGATCACATACAGCCTGACCTGAGAGTATCTCTAAGCAGCACTGTGTTAAAGGCAACTTCTTAAGAACAGCGATAAATTTATGTGACAATTTCTGCTGCTCTCACTCTTTGCATTTCAGCAATGATAGGGCTTTTAGTTTTTTATTTTAAAAAGTTTTCCTATTAAGCAGCATGAAAGATGAGTCATGGGATAATAGTGTGAACACACATTGCAAAATAAATCAGTTTCGGACTTTCTCACTCAGTGGCTCTGCTCAGAGTCCCCACAGATATTTAAAACAACTTCTGAAAGTTCCAGCAGTTAAAATTTAAATGTATGTCTGGGGTGTGTCTTGGTCAAAATAAATTTTAGTAACAGGTCTGATAGGTGAAAAGTGACAGAAATGTTTTATTACCCCATTATAACTTTGTACCTTGGTTTGGGGTGACCTTTCAAGGTGCACCTGGGGACATATCGTGCATAGCACGGCCCTGATGTCATGAGGAGGAGAAGGAGAGACATGTACTCACTGGTAAGAGATCAGTGGGTAAGTTCTCCCGGCTTTGGGAAAACTTTCTCATTTGCAGTGTGAAATGCAGCTCACAGGAGGTTACTAGAGTTTGTTTGCTGATGACGTGCTGTGTGACTCACCCGCCATCAGGAGCCTGTGTCTGTCTGGGGGGAGAGAGAGAAAGCAAGGTACAAGCCCCAGCCTTTGTCCTATTTTCGGCCCTCTGGAGCAGCCTTTGTCTCAGTTTTTGTCCCTGTGGAGCACAGCTAGGACTAAAAGGAGAGCTTTCCAGCCAGGCCCGTTCTCAGCTCCCCCAAACTGATGAGCTGAGCTCCCACTCCCCAGGGTAATATTTGTGAGGGAGAACATCCCCTTGACACAAAACACTTTTTGGGGACTACTCAAGTTGGGGGACACTCCATTTTTACTTCTCTGTAAAAATACCTACACTGACTACTGTTTGGAAGAACCTCAGGGGGTAGGACACACATTTGTGCTGAGCCTGGGTGCCATTGGAAGCACTTGTTGAGCAACCCATGTGTTCCTACTGAACAGGGACAGGTAATGCCGCTGGGCCCTCCCGGCCTTGACTTCAGTGTCCTCGCAGTTCCTTTAAATAGGTTTTCCTTGTGCCGAGGGTGTGGGGAGGTGGAGGGGGTCCTTAGTGCGAGGACAGCCCTTGCCCATGGGAGTGACTGAGCCCACCTGGACTTTGGACTGGGTGATCACAGCTGGGATTGACACTCTGAAACCAGGACTGACATTCCCTCAGCTGGATTGAGGCTAGACCCACGACTGGTGATCTCTTCTTTCTTTTTTCCTCTCTGTTTCTCTCTCTCTTCCCTTTCCCCCTACCCCTTTATCCAAAACCCTCTGCCGTATTCTTATAGTAGGTTAGGGACTAGCATACCAATTTCCATACCAAGTGTGTAGCTTACTGATAAAACTTTGCTCTCGGCCGCTCTGACTTTCCAGCATTTACCAACTTTGGGAGTTCCCTTACCCTTAGAGAGGGTCATCACACCTTTGGCGCCTCTCCTCCCTCATTTGACTTCCCGCCTCAGGAACGCCGGGAGCAGGCGGCGATACCGTAGGCGGTGTCAGGATGCCGCGGCTGGGAAGGCGGGAAACTGAGGGGAAGGGGGGAGGCGTGCGGGGGGTGTAGGGGCGCGCGCCCCCGCCCCGTCCCCGCGGAGTCTCCTCCTCGGCCAATGGGCGGTGCCGCCACTCCCCCCGCCCCCTGCGCCGTGACGTACGCGAACCCCGGGAAGAGGTCGCGGCGCGCGCGGCGGGAGGAGCAGGCAGGAACGGGGAAGAGCGGAGCCGTGGCGCGCGGAAGAGGCAGAGGAGCGGCCGCCCCTGAGGTGACGCTCCGCGGGGTGACGGCCGCCCTGGCCGCGGCACCGGGAACGGGAACATGTCCGCGCCGTCCCGCCCCCCCCCCCGGGGGAAGCGGCTCTCGCAGCCACTCGGGGCTGGGGCTCGGCAGAGGCACGGGGGTGTGCGGGGAGGTATCAGGGCAGGGGTTGGCTCGGAGCCTCGGCAGCGCTTTGGGCAGCTCCCAGCGCTATCCGCAGGCTTCGGGTAAAAAAACCCTTTCCTGCCGAGTGTTCTGCGCGTTGCGGATGAGCTGTGGAATGACCTTAACTTTGGTTTGTGGAGTGACGTTAACTTTGGTTTGGTCCCTGTTTGGTTCGCTCTGCAGGTCCGGGTCTGCGAGTTCATGCTATGTCCGTGGGCCAAGAGTCGAAGGAAAACTTTAGAGAGCTGAAAGTCTTTAGGTTAAGGTTTTTATTAAGTGTGATTAGTATTGTAGGCGGGGGGTTAAAACTAGGTGATCTTTAAGGTCCCTTCCACCCTAAACCATTCCATGGTTCTTAGCTGTTCCTCACCGAGCCTTTTGAAATGCAAAGATGAACTTCCTATAAAGTGCTGCTTTTCTCCCAAGGCATCTTCTAATTGATTACCAGTGTTTGGAAGGGGAAGACGGAGAAGCTCAAGGTCTCTGAGACCTTTATGAGTACTGTAAATCAGGTACCAGTAAATCAGGTGGTTTCTGCTAGGAAATCTGTTAATGGGTTTGTGGCTCTACAAACCTACATCTACAGTCGTGGTTGTGGATGTCCTCAGAGTGGGGTGAAAGGAGTGACTGTTTATTAATTGCCAGGAGCGATTTCCTCTTGTGAGGGAGGTGGTGAACATCTTGGAGTTATCCTGGCATTGTGCTATGAATGATTTGGTCCTAGCAGAGATTGGAGGGAACGGCTAATGCCCACTTTAGGCTCTGATGTGCTGATAATTGCTTCGGTACTGTAAAGCTGCACCTCTGTTCATATGGGAGCTAGACTAGGAAAATATTTGTTTTCATAGATTTTTCCTAGCAGACTTCGTGTTTTGGTGTGAAAAAGACTTTGCTGTGATAACTTTGCCTATCTGAATTATTAACTCTCTAAGTTAATTGTTTTAATTTTTATTTCACCCCACACATGACTTTTCCTTCCCCCATCCCAAGATTGGTTATTTTTAACTCATTTCTGTTAACCTTTCAGTGAGATACTATGACCGCTCTGCACTGGTGAGGAAGAGTGCCTTCCTAACCTCTTGAAGAAGGTGAAAAGTGTACTGAAACAAGAATTTAACTTGTGGTCCTCTGTTAGAGCTGGAAAACTCGCCCAGTTAGTGATTTCTTTGGTGGTGGGTGGTGTTTCTCCCCTGTATGCTGTGAAGCTTGAAAGGAGAATAAGAGACTGTCCAACTAGAGGGACAAACACAAGAGGTTAAGTTCTGAAAACCACTGCTTATAGTTTTATTTCCCTGTTGCACATGTGCCAGCCTCCTTATTCTGAGGAAATCCATCCTTAATTAGTTCTTTCACCAGTGCATGAGTTTTCTTGGCATGTCTGTAACAGTTCATCTGTGCTGGTGCATGTATGCTGTTCACTAGCACTAAACACATCTGCTGCAGAGTGTGTGCCAAGATGAAAAAATATATCAAGTTTGAAAATGTGGTTACATACATGCCTGTGAGGTTTTCTGGAAAATATCTGCAAATTGTCCCTGGTTGTAGCTACATCTCCAAGAGATTCTTGAGCTGAATTTTATGGAGAGTGTTCTGGGATATCACTTTGTGACCAAATTAGAGTCTCTTTGTCCACTTCTCATTAACTGAGAATTTTGTTTTCATCCTGCATATGGTGCTTCAGGTGTTCCCTACTGGCAGTTCTGTCCCCAGCAGTGACCTTTTCATCCTGCATATGGTGCTTCAGGTGTTCCCTACTGGCAGTTCTGTCCCCAGCAGTGACCTTTGTCACTGAAACGGGTGTAGTTCAAACCTGGTTCTCTTCCTGTTTTTCCTTGGTTTGCAATGCAACCATTGTCTGGCCAAGCAGAACACAAGGATCAATTGAGGAAGCTGCTCCTGCAGTAACAGCTGAGAACTTGACAAAGAAGGGGCTTGGCTCAGGCCAAATATTGCTGGTGATCCCAGAAAGTAAACTTGCCACATCTCATGGAAGCAAAGTCTTGATGTCCACCTGACTGTCAGAAAGGACTGCAAAGGCTTTTTTGGTCTTTTAAAGATTTTGCAAAAGCTTAAGTTATTTTAAGTAGTTATAAAGTCTGTAGGGAAAAGGGAGAGGTGTAGGGAGATGTTTTGGTTGTGGTTGGGAACTTACTTGGTTACTTTGTTCCTGTACGGCCTGTAGTATGGGAAAGGAAGTGTGATCTACAGTAAATGACTATTTCAAGTGTGTGCTGAATTTCCTCTATTCTTGCTCTGAATTCATAATGAAGGGAAGAAGATCTAACTTCAATGTAGAAAAGGCTGTGTATATATATTATTGAACAATGGATGAGTTTTTTGTCATTAATTATTTGCTCTCCTTTTCTGATCTAGCTAGGTAACCATGGCAGGTGAGGACTATGTAAGGAAACGCCAATCTGGCTCCGCTGCAATCTGCAAGACCCCTGAGAATGAAGAAACACAGAGGAGACCTGAGAGTGAGAGGTTCTTTCAAAACTCAAGCAATGGTGAGACTCACTGGCTCAACACTGGTTGCATTTCTGGCATGTGATCTCCTCTAAGGTGTCCTTTCTACTCATAGCTCTTCCTCTTTGCTCATTCATTTCTGTTTTTCTGTCTCTGGAAAGGGTGAAGGTGGAGCTCCCTGTGTATCACCTGCACCCCTTCTACAGGTGTGGGTTGTTTGGGGTGCTGTCCTGCAGATCTTTCCCTCAGGAGCTCTGTGCTGCAGTGCTTGCAGGTGTCTGATACAGTGATTAATAGTCACAGGAGGAAGAGATGCATTAGTGCTGTAAACGGTGCAAATGCCTCCTGGCAACACTTTTGAGTAATCCTGCTAAATGCTTTTTCTGGGACTTCATCTCACGTCCTTTACAACCTTTAAATATATGACTTCTCAAGATTGAAGAAAATGGTCTTTAACACCTCAGGCTAAGGTGGTGTATCCACCTGACAGACAGGTGGAGGTAGAATGCCACAGAAAATGATTCTCTACTGCCCTGGGATTCTGTTCATGTCAGGACAGCTCCCTTTTATTCAGACTCAACTTTGGCTGCCAGAAAATAGAGCAATAAACAGTTGGGTTTGTGGTCATTTGTTTTGTGGTCACCTTAAAAGTTATGTGGCTTCCAGTTGGCTTTGTGGGTCACTGCTGCCATGTCCCTTGGGTTGCAGGGACGGTTGTGTGGCACTACGGGTGATTTTGCCTGTGGATTCTGTGACACTCTGTAATTCCTGGTTTATGCTGCACCACATTCCAGCCTGGTGATAAGGAGGTTAGAGATGAAACTGCAGCTCTGTCCTTTCTCTTTGTGAGACAGATTAAGCAAAAAGCTGAAGTACTTTATCACAATATGCCATGTGAGTACAAGATCCAAAACCCTGGTGCCAGTGACTTAAGGAGATAATTCTTACTGATACTCTTCTGGATATCATCACTATTTTATAGTATTCCTTGCAACTGAAATGAAAGTTGGCACAAGTTTAAGTTTAGGACAAGTCAGATTTCTTATTGAAAATAAAATACACTGGCGAGGAAGCCATCCCACAAACTGCTTGGAGAACTGGAATTTTAAGATATTGCTGGCACAGTAATTTTAATTGGATCAGATGTGACTGTATTAGAAAATTGCAGGGACCTGGTGTCTACTAGAATCCAGTGATGCTGGGCTTGGGAGTAGACTTCTACCATTTTAGCCTTTTTGTGTATGAAACTCCGTCACTGTTATGAATGAAGGGTAAGTAATAAATAGAGCAGTGATAATTGGGACTTGATGGGTGGGTGTGTCTGTCTTTAAAGGCCATTCATTTTAACACCTTTGAGATGTGGCAAAACATCATTGCAGGTGAGATACTGTGAGCGTGTAGCAAATAAAGATCCTGGGGTAGATCTCTTGAAAGTGGCATGTGCCTGGTGGGTTGGCTTGGAACAGTGCAGTGTGGTTTTAATCCATAGGAACTGCAGTGAAAGACAGCAGGGAGGAATCCTGGTTAGTCAAGACTAAGTGCATCTTACCTGCCAAGGTTGCTGCCAGTTGAGCAGAGGTGTCACAAAGTGTTACTTTGCTCAGCTCAGTTTTTGTGACAACAGGAATAACACAGGGAGGTAGGAGGCAGGAATCTGATGCTTTGAGGCATTGGAGAAAGATGCATCCCTCTGGTCAGGAATTCCTCTGTACAGGGGAGTTAAATCAGCAGCTTTGTGACCCAAAGGTTGAAGATTTATGAAGCGGAAGTGTTCATGAGTTGCAGACAGTGGCCTCTTCATGTAGTTCAGGGTGCCTGTGTAACTAGGTAGGGCTTTCATGGCTGAGGTGGGAGCATTTCTCAAAAGAAGTAGCCACAGATGTTTTTTCTCTTTTTGTCCTGGTTATTAGCTCCTGTATAGCTGTTTCTAAGACATTAGTGCTGATGTGCACAAAGGCAGTGTGAGGCTATTGATCTGCTGTCTGGCAACAGTCTTTTTTTACTGTTAACAACTTAATATTGGGTGCTGCAAAGAATTTTAGACAAGATGCATGTTTGTTGGAGTCAAGGGATTCTAGCCAGGTCAAGAATGCATGGAAGTAAGTATTATAGCATGTTTGTGGCAGTTATTGCTGTATAAAAACTAAACCATTAACGTGATTACCCACCCTTGATCCTCTCTGATTACAGCAAACACAATCTGCTTTTTGCGGTAAGAATTGATGTGTCAAGGGCCAATTAACTTGTTTCCAGAAGTGTATGAACTTTCTACAGAAACTTCTGGGCCTTTAATCCTTTCTTCATTAAAACCCAAATGCATTGGCTGATCTGAAATTGCTTAGAGGATTAATTTTAATACATGAATTGACTTTAGAGCTATGGTAGGTCTGACTTCCATTTGTACAGTTGAGGTTGTTTTTTTCTTAGCTCTTCAGTGCTTCTGAAGACTGTCTCATTGCTTGGGTTCTAAGACCGAATGGCTTTTACTCAGATACGCCCAATTTTACAGAAGTGTAGAAATAATCATAACTTTGAGATTTCCAGAAGATTTCTTCTGTGCCCTGATTTGTTTCTATCTTGTAATTATTCAGCCTGTAATTTCATTTTGACAGAGTAGCTTAACTTCAGTCTTATACATCATATCTCCTCCAGTAGTTAAACAACTAATCTGGTCCTGATTTAGAGTCAGCAGATGATCTAGGTGGCAATAATCCCCTGTCAAAAGCCAGGCATCCTTAATAAGATTATGTATCTCCTGCTGAAAACATATAAAACTAGAGAAATATAAAACTGTTCTGCTTAATGGGATATTGGTATTGGACAGTACTGGTCACCTGGAATGAGCGTAATAGAAACTCCATGGGCAGATCTTAAAAGGCTAGAGAGGACATGGATCGTAAGTGTGCATATTGAATGCCTCTAAAATGCTCAGATTAGTCTGTTCAGAGCAGTAAAATGGTGTGTTTGGAGTCTGGTCTTGTTTCCCTAGAAATCAGGAAAGGACTGGCAGCGTCTCTGGAGGCTGATCTGCAAACAAGCTATGTGGCGTATTTGTTTGGTGTGAGTAAGCCTATTTGGTAATGCTGATCTTAGAAAGGGGCTGTTATCTTCCAGTGAAGAAGTTACTATAGATCATCCCTGGTGCAAAAGTTCATGGTGATACACGAAGTGTGTATACCTATGGAGAGCTGGAGGAGGAGAGAGCTCTCCAATGGAGAGCAATTTGGAAAGACTTAGCCTTTGCTGTGTGACTCACAGCAATGAGTGTTCAGTGTTTCAACAGGCTTCTTCTTGCGGATTAAGTTGCTTGAATTGAGTATCTGGGATGTGTTTCTGAGAGATAGACCAAGAAGAGCTGTTTTGTCGAGGTAGATTCTGGCAATTCTAGGGGCCATCATGGTTTGGAACCTGTGAGTTAGGTGAAGGCTCAGCAGTTTCTTGTGAAGAGCATACATGATAGCATAATGTAGAGAATGCTGGTGTTCCTTCCTGCTAGTGAAGAGGCTGTTTGGGTTCCATGTCCCTGCAGAACTATGTTGTAAGCTAAATACTCGCCCAGCTGCAGTGCAGTGACTTATGGCCTGTGCATTGTTTAAACAGATTAGCTGAGTCTAGTCATAACTTGCCTCTACTTGCTGAGTGGCCACATAAGTTACCATAAGTAGAATAAGGCTCATTAGCATCAAATTATTGTGTGTTTTATTGTAACATGGAACTCCTCCCCTTTTTACAGTAGCCTTACACTAGGTTGGCTTTAATACTGCTTTGCTTCTGATAACATCTTCAGTGTTTTTGGAGAGGGAGCCTTTAAATCCAGGTGACTGACAGTAACGAAGTCCTTCTGCTTATGTTGCTTTAACCTCTTGAGTGGGAAGTTGTCTTATCAAGAAATAACAAAGCTGGATTTTTTTGCATCCCAAGCTGCAGCACCAACATCATATGAGTGACTCTCTGCTCTACCCATCTCAAATGTAATACGTGCAAGAATGAGTTGAAAAAGAGACAAGATCCTTTAGAAAGGGTACTTTGTCAATCCTGTGAAACTTTAGTTGCTCAACTTTTCAACAATTAAGAAGCTTTCTCAATCTTCTGGTGATTTTTTATTAGCTTGATTTTCATAGGGAAACAAAACAATTAAATTGCTCATTCATTTTTTCTTCTGACTTTTGAACCTGCTTGTAATTTGGTCTGTACAGAGGAGTCGTATTCTAAAAGAATCAAGCCCTAGACAAGTGGTTCTCTAAAGATCTTGTTAATGTCTTTGCTGATGGGAAGAAAACCCAATGCCATTAAGTAAAAACTTCTCCCTACGAACAAAGCTCTTCCAAAGCAAGCCATGCCTAAGTCTCCTCTGAAATTGGCCACTATTTCATATTAGTCTTCAAGACAACTTCCTCATGACTTTAAATGTATTTTCTCTCTTCTTAAGATATATCTCAACTTCTTTTCAATGCAAAGATGTGCCTGCTGGTATAGTGCAGCCTTGAGTCCGTTTTTTATATAATGCTGTTGTAATCTCAAAGTGATACAGAGGGATTCAGGCTTCATTTGCAGGGTCAAAGGAAGGTGACGATTTGGACTTCTCAGCAGTGCTTCTCAACATTTCCTTGAACACTGGACTTCTCAACACTTCCTTTTAGACTAAAATCATGTGACAAATCTCTTCTCCAGTCACCTGACAGAATATAACTAGCGTCTTGCGCAAGGGAAGATGAGTGATTCAAGATGATGTGCTTGTTCCTTGGTATCTGCCTTATGGCACAGTTAGGTTTATGGGGTGATGCAATGTAGCAGAATGGGTTGGGCTGGGGATGAGTTTTCTTCCATCAAAGATTTTGTGTTGAAAAAGACAAGCTCACAGGTGAGTTTACTTTGTCGTATGAGATGCTTATGCTGAAGCCATGGAGATCTTGATTTTAAAACCTATTAAAAGATGCTGTGTTTCTAATCTTTTCTGTGCATGCACACTAGTATGAGGGCAAATAAAGTGACAGGAGGACGCTGCATGCAATTTAGCAATTACAGCATCAGCAAGTCAGAGAATGGCTTCCTTTCTTGTACAACCATTAAAACTGGACATTTGGTATATGTAAAACTATACCAAATTTTAAGGCCTTGTAATCTAAAAGGGTGTTTTATTTCCAAACTGAGCCATGCCTGGGTAGTTTGTAATTTGAGTTTTTAATGACTGAGACTTCAAAGGTAAGATCTGACAGGAAATACACAGTCAAAGAACTGGATATTTTATTTTTAGCTTATCTTAAAAAGGAAATAATGCAATTCCTTAAGTCCCATGTGTCCTGCCCCCTTTGTCACCCTTTGTTGGGTAGCTTCAAGCAAACTTGGTATCATCTTGAAGATTGGTACCTGGGTAAGTGACACAAATTCTTAGTTTTTTGAAGGGAAAGAATAGTTGTTCTTTGAGCTCAGCAGCTCTGTTCTGCTTTCTAGCAGGTCAGCACAAAGTGGTTCTTCGCATAGTAGTAATGGAAGGAGGTGGCTAGGAATACAATCGTGGAGTGGCACAGTGAGGGAGTGGAGCCACTGAGAATATATGAAGGGGATACAGTTCTGCTGCTTGTGGAACAGCTTTATTTTTTTTAATATATTGGGGGAGAATCTATTTGAGACCAGTAAAGTGCATGAGCTGAGTGAGTCGAGGGGATCTTACATTCTTCTCAGATTGTTTTCCAAACTGCTGTTGTTCTGCAAATGTAACAGCACAATGAGCTTAAATGCTGAGGTAATTTTTTTTTTTGTCTCGGAGGTGAGATGCTTAGCAACCAGGAGTTCTATTTTTGTAAAAATGGATCTTTGCATGCAGCCAAAATCAATGGTGTTAAGCAGTTTCCTTGTTTGTTTTTACATTAGAAGTCTGCTAAATAATAGGCAGTTGCTGCTGGTCTGTCCTTAAGTCTATAGCTTGTGTAGCAGATAGACAAAATCAAAATTCCTGAGTGAGTGGTGGGAAGGGGAACTAATGCTAACAACTGAGCATAGCTGCACTGAAGGTAAAGTTTCTTGTGTTGTTGTACTCTTTTCCAGTACTGGAATTGGGGTCACCTCTGAAGCAGGTCTACCTAAAATACTTAAAACCAGTTGCTCAGACAGGTTGACTAGACTCCTGAGTATCACAGAAGCACTTCCTTCTCTGTAAACAAAACTGCATTTTGTATAGAGGCTGTGCTCATAGGAGGAGACCATGTTATGCACCGTGATAGTGCTATCAGTCTGTCTTCTTGTCTAACACCAGCACAACCTTGGCATCTCTACAGCATATCTGTTAGCTCATGTTTCCCTGGAATCTTATTAGGAAATCAGTACCATACCTTATTTTTCTAAAAGTGGTAATGTTGTCTTAGAAACCAAACATGGAAGTTGTAATTCTGGCTGGGTGTCGGTGTGTAAGGTGGTGCTGTAGCTATAATTGCCAAAGGATATGCACAAGGCAAGGTTTGTTACTATCTTTTCACTCTGACTAGTATTTTAGGGGGGTGGATGCTGCTACTTCAGTCTTGCTTTTCCTTCATGTGCAAGACTCGCTGTTTTAAGTAACTATCTTCTGTGTTGGAGAAGTGAAACACCAGCTGGTGTTTGTCCCAAAACTCAACTGGTCCAAAATGTCTGACCTGTGGGTGTTGTTCCTCTAGATGTCACAGAGGCATCTCAGATGCGTAGTTTTTAACGCAAAAGAAAGGTGGCATTTGAGGCTTTACCTCTTGGCCTATGTGTTAGTAATGACAAAAGTCAGATTATATTGATGGCATGTTAGACCTGACTGTTTACTTAAACAGTGAAACATGTTGAGGAATACAGTCACACTGATACCTAGCACTTCTCCTGAGGGATGAAAGGAGTGGAAATAGCCAGGTTTGAACACAGGATAGCTGTCCAACTTGCCATTCAGCCTGTCTTAGAGCTGATCATGGTATTTTCTGATAGCTGTGAGTGACTGCTTTGTCAATTGGCAATGTAGAGACCTCCAGACAAACTAACCTTATGTCTGGTTGAGATAAAGCTCTGATAAAAAATCAGCACACTTGGATATGACCTTTTAAGGGTCGTTCTGATTGCTGCTTCAAGGCTGAATATGTTTAGGGACCTTGGAAAGATTTGCAGAGTTGCTGATGAAAAATAAAATCCAGCATGTTAACAGCTGTTGACTGCCTTTACAGTGCTGTGTTCCTAAAATATGTGGTCATAGTTTATGAACTTCCTGCAGCTTTGATTTGAGTTTAGTGGGACCCTATTAGAAGTCAGAAATGCTATTGAAAAATTAGTGTCTGAGCTACTGTATGCTGTGCTTTCTGTGTCTTCAGACATGCAACTAAAAATGTTCAATATTTGCTTTACCTCCTTAGGCTGGGTTGATGTCGACCATGTGATAACGAAGAAAATGCAGCTAATAGCAGAAGCTGAGGTAAATACAATACTTGCTTGTGGTGGGGAGCAGGACAATTGGCCCTGGATAACTTTTGGAGAGTCACTAGCCCTGGAACACAAATAGCCTTATTCAGCCCTGGCTTGAGTGTGGTGACTTTTCCACAGCTCCCCTTCTCTCTCCCACTTTGCACAAGAGGGGTAGTATTATCTAATGAGGTTCTGTGGTACTTGACACCAATAGGTTGAAGTCCAAAGATAAAAATGAACTTTGAGACCTGTAAATAAAATGGAAATTGCCTTACCACTAACTTTTGGCAGTGTGATGATTAGCCAGCCTGCTTGCATATTGAGCCTTTAAAATTCTCTGTGTCCTGCTATCCATTCAATAAAGGATTCCACAGCTTCTGCTGTGTATCCCACAGCTCCTGCTGCCCTGGCTGTGGAGATGACCTTCCTGAGCTTTGGTCTCATTCTTTTTGTCAGTGAACAACATCCTTAAAGAAAATAGCACTGGGTGTTTATGGCATCATCTGCATCTGTGTGGGCTGCCTTTGTCTCTGGATTATATTAAGGAGATTTATGCCCGAATTAAATGAAATTGGCTAACAATGAGCTGCACCCTCCTTGTTAACTACTGTTTTGTGGCACCCGTGTTCTTCAGGGTGAATCATGCTGCACTCTTGTATAATTTTATTGCAGAGAATTCTGTGGTAAACCTGAAGTAATCTAATTGTGCTAGGTTGACATGAATAGTAGGTAGTGGATACTTGAAAGACAAAGAAAAATGCCTTGCATCTTTGAGATATTTTCCTGTTCAACTCATTTTTTTTTTCCTTTTTCCCCCACCTCTACAGATGGTGTGTCATTTATAACAGGTATAACTAAAGTGTATTTAAATGTATTCTGCAAAGAGTCTGCTGCTTTTTGCTGAAACTCCTAAAATTGGGCCCATTAGTGGGTTAGTCAGCTTGGAATTTTATTTTGGATGTTGTCTTATCCTGTTTATCCTTACTGAGAACAGGAGATCAAGCCTGGTAACTTCTCGTAGACAAAACAGCCACTGTTAATCACTGTGTTGGCAGTGGGTGTTTGCAGGAGAAAGCTTTCATTGTAAAGGACAAGTAGCTTTGGAAGTTCCAGGGAGCACTAGTTAGTTGCAAGGGGACAACTTGACCTTGGATTTCTTTCTTCAGGAGTGTCTCTTGTTTTCTTTTTTTTTTCCTGGTCGCTAGCTTTGAGACGCAGTTTGTAGACAAAGTAATTTCTTACCCACAAAGAGAGTCCTAGAAAACCAGTAAGTCAGTGGTGTTTTAATTGCTGAAGTTTCTCCCCAAAACACAGGGAGTTCAGATTTTAAGCCCTGAGTTATGCAGCTTGCAGATTTGTTTAAGGTGCCTCAAGGCTGAGGGAAAAAAACACCCTGAGAATTCCTGGAGTGCGGGGCCCTTTTGTTGTGGGAACCACTGAACAGAGGCTTGGATTGCAGTTTCTGTTCTGTGATAGGTATCTAAATTCTAGGCAGATGCTTGACTTGTGAAAAGCCTGCTCACTGAGAGCTCCTGCAGGTTTAAATGGGATTTGTAGGAGCCGGGTGTTACTCATGCATAGGAGGCCTTCAAGCATCTGCAGTCTAAAAGTCCAGGCCTTTGTTCATTCTAAACAGAGTTGAGAATTGTGTGTTCTGTCACTAGGTCAGGGCTGGGTCTCCCAGTCCAAACATGTGCATGTGTTGGTATCGGCACTGGAGGGCTGTGTTAGGAGGAGGCAGTCTCAGCAGAGTGTCAGCCAACGGGAAGAGGTCGTTAAGGAAATTTCACCTGCTAAACCCTCACTGAGGAGAGATTAGGCTAAAAAAGGGGAGACGCTATTTTAAAAAATAAGGTGTTTTGATGAGAATACATACTGCTTTTTTTGGCATGGAAATGTGAGTGCTCCAAGAGAAGTAGGAATTTGATTGACTTTGTGGTAGGGATGTGTGCATGCATGCTCTAAAATTAGGCTGTACCAGAGAGCACCAGTGTCCTCTGTTACAGGTTACATTCACAAGTATTCAATATTGGTTGCTTATTTTTTTTTTCTCCTGTTTTTAAGGGAACAAGTTCATATGTCTTGCAGAGACAATCCTCTGCCTCCCAGAAAAGCAATATCTAAAAGTAGCCAGATCATAAGAACTTCCTTAAGCACTGG
>VYZT01041584.1:51285-63944 GCA_013400735.1 Pomatostomus ruficeps | reverse complement strand
GATATTAAACAGAACTGTCCCCAGAATAATACCACAAGGAGGATATAAAAACCGACAAAAGATATCAAACAAAAAAAAGCGTTTGTGTCAACTTCCTACCCCTCAGTACATTTGTGAGTCAGGAGGGAAGCCCACAGGTCTTCCTCATCCTGCCCTTTCATCCAAAGACTTTGTTGAGAATGTTCCAGAAGAGATGTTTAAAAGAAACTACTTTCAGGTACTATGATGCTGTTAATTTAATATTACATAAAAACCAAAGCAAAAAAGAAAAAGATTTTATTTAATTTCCTGACAAGCATGCTACAGGAAACAGAACATTCATTTGCTAATATTTCTTTAATTCATTAGATTTTCAAGAGTATTTCTCTGACTACAAAAACAACATAAGGTAGCTTTTTTCCATATGGGTGTCATGCTTCCTGTCACAAATTTATTGGTTATTTGCCACATGGTAAATAAATAGTGTAAAAAACCCCTAGCAAACAACAGCACGTGAAAACCAGTAGGCTCTCAATAAAAGGTGCTCATTAACCCAGGTGGAATAGTCTCAAAGCCTTTTCAACACCCTGCCTCCTTCATGAAAACACAAACTAGGTGCTAAAAATTGCATGGTCTGTGGCAATTTTCACCAAAAAAATTGTTATGAAGTGTAAGCATTTGTCCACATCTACCATTTAACATTTCAATTGTTTTTTTCCTCCAGTAAAGAGTAAAATTTTTTTACATACACAAAGTTGAAACGATTGACTTTGCAATGTCTCCCAGGGCAGGAATCCTGGGAGCCTCACAGCACTGAAGGTCCTGGTACCAGCACGGCCCAGCACAGCAGCGGCACGGGGAGATTAAAACATTTGCCATATGTGAAAGATTCCCCGAGCACAACTGCTGCAGTGAGCAGGAGTTTTTCCATTGCCCATCCCCCGTGACACCCTGTACCATGTCATCTGCTAAAAACTAAAAACAAAATTAAAAATTATTTCCCTTTTTCCTTCTCTGTTGTTAAATAATGCAGTCTTAATGCATCAGTTATAACAAATAATCGTTTTACTTAATTTTCAAACTACATCTCCCAGTATTGCTGTCTTTTAATCTCTTAGAAAATAAGAAGTAAAGCTTACCAAATTTTTTCTTGTTCCATTCCTCCTCTGGCACACTGGTTTATTACAGCAGGGCTACTCAAGGTAAGGGCTGAGCTTTCAGCATTCATTTTTTTTCTACAAAAGAATAACGTCAAAAAACAAGAAAAATGCTATTTAAGTAAAGACTGTGGTTACTAATTAAGTAGAAAACTGAAACTTTAAGACAAGAACTTTTAAAAACCAAATACAGTATGTTTTTACTCATTTAAGTAAATGTCCTACATCAATGGGATTAATTGGATGAATTCACTGAGAGGGATTTGGCAGTTTTATGGACTTGCTAGTTATGCCAAAGCCAACACTGATTGTCTTCTGTTTACTTTTCTGAACACATGCCAAGGGCGTTGATGTCAGCAAGCCTGTACCCAGGGCTGTGCATCATGGCAGCTCGGGTAATTCAGAGCAGCAGCCACAGCCAGCACTGCTGTGCAATGATCCACACACACAACATGGGGGAGAAAATTTCAATTGCTGACATGTAAAGATTTACGGAAGCTTTTTAGCGTATTTTAATAACTTAAGATCATACATTGCCAGTTTGCAGAAAATAACCATTCATGGCTGACATCCCTCTCTAAAACAGCACAGACATATTCCAGTGCTGGCAACAGCAATTCCCAAGTTACATCACTTCCAAAAGGTCTATATGGTCAAATAAGTTTCCAGTAAATGACTTGCATGGCAAGAACAAATGAAGGCTCTACATAATGCAAGTTAATTCCACCATGAAACAGTAATTATTTTCTGGTAACAGGATCCACAATGTTAACCTGAAACTTCTGAGTCCTACAGTTTCCCTCCCCACTCCTAATTTCTTTTAAAGGGGGGGAAGGATATTTTTAGCCATCAGTCATCTTATTCGACTTCATTTGACACCTGGTTTCTATTATGATCAGCACAAGACCAAACTGATTAACAGAAATCAGGCTCAACTGTATATTAATTAATACCTACTAGTATATAACCAGAAAATAGGCTGTGCTTGTCAAGGTAATAATCCCTTTTTTCAAGAAGGTACAGAAAACCATTGAAAAGCTGGTTTAACCTGTGGGAAACCTGGGTCAAAATTTGATTTGACAGATTTCAGGGACAGCATGAAAGCTGAGTGCAGGGCACATGTCCCATCACTGGCAGGAAGATCAAGGCCAACCTGCCCAAAATAAATGCTCTGACAAGAATGCCCACCTTGGTTTCAAAATTCTGCCCATGCAAGAGCAGATAAACAGCCCTGGCAAGCACGTTCATCAGAGAGAAGTCCCAGGACCAGCAACCAAACTTGGGTCCTTACTGGCGTTAATGTCTTGTTTTTGTCTGCCCCTTGCTGTGAACAGAGCCTGTGGCACTGACCCTTCAGAGCAAACAGGATGGATTTGCAAGAATAGGTTCTTAATCTCGCATTTTTTTAACATCCCTCATAATAGAGAGGGATAAAAGCTTATTTCTGGGCAAATTTGCTTCTTGAAATCTTGTTTTAAGGATCCAAAGAACTATTCTGAATGGGAAAACAACAGAAGCCTCACCTCTGTGAGGGCAGGAACGGAGACTCAGCCATATGACCTCTTTCTGGATCAGTGCCTGCCCTCAAATTTACTCCTGATTCTCAAGCGGATCATTTTGGAAGAAACAAAAAGCAAGAAAAAACAAACAAAAACACCACAAAGAAAAAAAAAAACAGCAAAACCAAACAGACACAAAAATCAAATCAACAACACAAAAACCCCACCAAACAAATCCACACAGAAAACCTAGTAATTCTAAAACTGGCTCAGCAGCAACACATATTGAAAACTAAATTATTACTTGCTTCTCTAATCTATAATAGCACAGGAAGAGGAGAGTTTCTCCTTAGATACGTTTTAAAGCAACCTTGCAAGAGTCCACACTTAACATCTTCTGCAAAGTTCCCCTTTTTAAGGAAGCAATTTCCTAACCTGCGGAAAGCCCAGATTCTTCAGTGATCACAGAAGTCATGGCAACAAGAGTTTTACCTCCTCCTACAGCCACCCGTACCAGTAAGATCAAAGGTGCAGGGCAAGGTTAGCAGCAGTCCATTAACTCGCAGAGCTGGAAGGGCAAAGACTCAGATTACAAAACCACAAAGTTGCCATTCCAGCAAAAAGAGGTACAACTTCCACTGTTCACTTGTGAGCTGGTACTAGAGCAGCACGACCGTTCAATGTATGACTAAAAAAACTCCACAAAGCTGCTTTCACTCTCCTCCCCACCCTTGGAAATATCCAAAGCACCACTCCATACGTATCTCTGCACTGAGACTTCCACACTCAAACTAGAGCGAAAGCAGAGGACAGAAGTGAAAAAAGTTACTGTGTTATTCATTTCTATGAACAACTAATGATAAAGGCTGACATAGAGGTAACAGAAAATAAATTAAATATGACATTAACCCAACTTATGTTCTCAGATGTTCTGCAAAAGTAAACCGCATAAAGTAACACAGAGACAAATACATCTTGTCAAACTTCTCAACTCCTTCACATTCGCAGCCCAACCTGAGAACAGGAGCAGCACACGGTGCACCTTGGGTGCCTTTTGTCTGGACCAGTCTGATCAGCTGCCCACGGCAGCTCCCTTCCAGTCGGTACCGTCTGTGGGGATGGAGGCCCTGCCAGGTCTGGAGGCCACGTCAGGATCGCCACCCAGCAGCTCTCCCCTGCCACACGTGGGATGCTGGACAGCAGCGAGTCAGACAGGCTTCAGGGACACACTTTTGTCACACCGCTCCTGTCAACAGGTCTGCACAGGTCCTTGTTCATTCTCTGCTGGGAGCAACAGGTAATTAAACAGCTGATCCCCACAACACTGACAAGTTTTATGGCCTTGTCAAAACACCAAGTTTTTTAGTTTCTAAATGGCAAATGGAAAATTGGTGTCTGTCAGCACTTTACAAAGCCATGGATACCAAGTATTACCACTACTTCTCTTACTCGAAAGTCATTTCAGTGGAAAAATTCTCAGCCTGTAGATTTTCTCCTTACTCATGTACCACAGACTTCCCTTAAGACCCTTTCTTGAAAAAAAATAATTATTTTCTAAAATATTTTTAAATTATTTTAATATGTACAATGGCGATGTATTTTTTCAAGCATTAAAAATATTTTATGGACATATTTCCAGTGAACATAAACTGCTTCAGTAGGTCTAAAATAAACTGAAATTTTTTTTGATGCAAGAAAATTGTAAGGCTTATACTCTCCAAAAAATATTGTTCATATTCAAAGTGAACCACACAAAATGAAAGCTAAAATTAGCAAAGGAAAATTTTGTATATGTTAAAAAAATATATATGTACGCAATAAGCATACTACCACTATCCTCAGAAAGCAGCCTCCAGTAACAACAACTTAGGAAATTAAATGCAATTCAAGAAGCAAAAGAATGATGTTCAGAAAAAATATGCTGTTCACAGGTGCCTCCTTCTGTATCACCATCCAGCTCTTGTTTGGACTTGAACTTTATGGCATAGGCAAGGTTCATGATGAAACTTGAAGGAGGAAAATAAATCTATCATCTTCCCTCTTAATAACTTGGAGCCAGATGCCAAGACAAGTCAATGAATATTAATTGAAGAGACGGCTCAGATGCATTCTGTTCCTCAGCCTCTGCACACTGAACCTTGCCTGCTCAGATAAGGGACACGCACTTGACTGAGGTGTTGTCCTGGAGATCGTGCTGTGCTCTAACAGCAGGAAGTGGGCAAAAAGCAATTGCAGAACAAAAACATAGGAAAACAATGCCAAAGAGTTTATTTAAAGCAACAATGTTTAATACTACTGTCTCTATCTCACTGGGAAAACTTGAAGAAACATCCATGCTGGTTTTCAGGAGACATTTAGAATTCAGAATATTTAGTCTTCTATAACCAAGTATACATTGCTTAACACTAGAGTCCTCCGAGGGAAACATGAACCCCAAAATTCTGTTATGTTATCTCCTCTCTGCTTCCATTAAAAACATTAACTCTGTTTATCTGAAGCCTTATCAGTCCATCTGCTTTAGAGTAGATTCTTACACCACATAATGGCAGAGAAAGGCCTAGCAGCGGTAAGTCACTAGCTCAAATACTGACAAGTGTGTTATATTTAAGTATATTTTATTCATTTGTATTTAATTTTGGGAGTTCTGCAATTGCCCTCAAGTGGACAAAAACAAAGCAGGGGGAAAGGCTCTAGGACAGCACAGCACTCATGGCCCCAAACACCTGCAGAGAACAGCGCTGCAGGATCGTTTGAACAGAAAAACACGAGAAGGTTCAAGGAAAGGATTGAAGTCACAACACCCCACAGGCTTAAACCTGTGACTTGTATCTAGAAGAATGGGTAAGTATTAGCCAATCTTGTTAAAACTGATTCCCTACTCAAAGCCCATTTTCTCCTCCTCCTTTTTTTTCCCCTCCCCTTGTGTTACAAAGTGTAGATACACTTTGATCCTCAGGCTAAAAATATTTTTGCCTTTCCCTCCACTCCCTATTTGTATCTCTAGACAAGATATTCACAGTAGCAGTAGTTAAAAAATAACATATCATTCAACAGCTGTTCACTACAGTTAAAGCAAAAATAATTAACGTCTTCTGATGAAACATGTTCCCACAGTTCCTCACCCTCACTAAAATGCTTTGCATTGTTGAAATAGGATCCTGTTATACTTAGCTGATAAGAGAACCGTGAGGAAAAAAAATCTTTTCTGAACTATAAGAACCCTCAATGCAGAAACTAATATTCTTTTTAATGAAAAAGAAGGCAGCAGCATCACTATGTAATGGGCAATAATGTGCATCTACTACAAACAAAAAAGATGTGTTACCCACCATCATTCTCTGAAGCAAACGTTCATGCTCCCAAAGCCTGAAGAGCTGATTACCAGCGAGCAGGTGTCCTGTAACATCTCCAAAGAGGCCATTCCCATTTCCTTACTAACTGCCTGAAATGTGCCATTTCTACCGAATGAACGTCCTTACCCTTGCACTGTGTTCTGAAAAGTCACGTTTCCACACCCGAAGTCGGCAAACACAAATATCTCCCATCTCGAGAGCACTCAGCTCCCAACCAGCTGCCGCCTTAGGCAAACAGTTTGTTCAAGGGCACATTTAAACTTTAAAACAAACTTCACTATTTAACTGCATAACAACAAATTCTAAAAACAATCTTCAAATTGTTTTTCTGACGCTTTCAGATACAGCAGTTGCAAAACATTTTCATGCCACTACAGCACACTTCAGCGAAACCAGAGTGAAAACTCAAGAAGCTCTTGAAGAATATTTCAAAGTAGCAGCCAGTGCTGAGAATTCCACTTTGTATGAGCACTTCAATCCAAGTCATCCACACAGCATACCAGACACTTGGTTTCACACACACCATGGTTATTTCAAGTTGTGACCTCAACGAACACATGTGGCATATTATTACTTAGCCTCTTGGAGTCTTTAAAAATGCACCTGATGCACTAAAGAATTATGTTTCAGAGGACCTTTTCAATACCTATTTTTGAGAGTTATTATTCCTGTTCTAAAGGCATCTCATTAAAAATATTTGTCTTTTGTCCTCTCCAGAAGTGCAGTTAAATTTTATAGAGGTACTTTACACAAGCATATAAACAAAGATATTTGGAGGCAGCAGCTCAGAGAACCACAGCTGCTGCACATTTTGGTGAATCTGTCAGAACTCTTCAAGGTGACGGAGAAGCAGCTTTAAAGTAATGGAATGACGCTGCCTCACAGCGAGCATTGAGTCTGGCTCCCTCTCCCACAGACACACACTCGCTACAGATGGCAAGACAGTCTATCCAGCATATATAAAAGACAATATTTAGCTTTCAAACAGCATGAATGTTGTACTTATTCTCAGCACAAAGTACATTAAAAGGTAAAAGACAAGTATTAAATAAATAAATAGATAAAAGCTCATTCCAGGCTGAAGCCAGAGCACTGACATGAAGGAGTGCTCCATGCTGGAGAAATACAGCCCAATAGGAGACAACATTGTCAACAGAACCAGTCCTTCAGTTAACTGAGCCTTAGCTCTTCTCCCTAAAAAATATGAAAAGAAATGGAAGGCAACCAATTACATTACAATCCTTGTAACATTACCGAATGAAAGCCCCTGGAGAAGTTTCCCAGCATCAAAGAGAAGACAGGGTTACACCTCAGACACTTTCAGAAGCACTTAAATACATTTATATGGTAAGACAGCAACATCAGTGACACCACAGGCAGGTACATGCACACATTCTACTCCCAAATACAAACAGAGATTTTCCTAAGCAGATCATTGCTCAGGAAAGAATGAGAAAGACTTAAGACTGCTGGGTTAGTGTGTCCTGCACACCAGCATATTATATAACACTGTCCATCACTGCCATAAAACTTGGGCAGCGCAGGGCACAATAGGGAATGTTTGTGAGCTTTGTTGTCACTCTTAGGGATGGTAGTTGATTGCCATGTTAATTAAAAAAACTCTAATGCTTCAGTACTCTTGTATCTTAAAACATGCAACCAAACCTCTCACCTGACTAGGACAAAATCTAACATTAGGAACCACTTGCAAAGACTTCAACAAAACATTTTAAAGAGAAGGTTTAAAATGCAGACGATACACACACAGAATGAAATACACTGTTTAAGCAGAATACAGAGAACACTAAGTGCTACGCGCTACTCAATACACACAGACACAAAGATTTTTTTTGTCGCTGATGTTGAAATTACATATGTCATCCCGAGACAAATCTGTTTCTCTCTGGACTAAAAGATCCAGATGTTCCTATTTCAAGTCTCTGGCTTCAGCATCAAACAGTAAACAAAACAACCTATCCCTTCTATCAGCATGCAGGGAGAGTTCTCCAGCACTGCACATTTCTCTACCCTTTACCCCTCTCCAAGTTTTTATTTCTTTTCAACGAACCAAGCAAACAAAACACAACAATATAATAATGCAGCTTCCACTGGTGACTTAATGCTAGCCTTGAGTCAGTTTGACATGCAAAAGGTTATCTGACTTTTATCATAAACTATGATTTCAAATGCAAATACAACTACTTTTAAGCTAAACATACTGTATTGTGTTTTGCAGTTGACACTATGCAGGAAAACAATGTTGAGAGGTTCTTTCCAAAGAATATGAGTATTTATGTTCCCAATTTAGTGACTCATACAACCAGCAATTTGAGATTCATTTAACTCTATCCTCCTCAAACTTCTGTATTTGAAAACAAGCACTAAGTTTCTATTCAAAAGCTGTAACAACAAAACACAAAGATTTTTACTATGATTTTTTAAATCTAGGTTTTATCTAGATGAAAACTATTTCCAGAAATATCTTTTTGCTGTTTCTGTAAAGAATATTAAAAGGGCTATACAAAGCTAAATCAATTTAAGCAACAATTTACTAAACAAAAAAGATGCATTTTCTGAAACTAGCACTGAAACTAAATCTTTTTCATGGTAAAGGCAGACTCAGGAAAAAAAAGAAAAATGAGATACAGCATGCATGCCCAGCATAAAATTAATGAAACCACTGTCCCTTTTCTTCATATTCTTCTCATCCTTTCAGCATATTCCTGCTTCCCTCATAATAAAGAGGTTTATCCTCAACAAAAGTACATTAAGAACAAATAAAAACCAAGAGAAATACCACCAATATCACCACAGTTGAGACAAATACAACACATTTTTCCCTTATCAGAATAATCACTGCCAGGCAGCAGGTTCAAAATTTTATCTGCCTGGAAGGGTGTCGTATTTTCTGCCTAAAATTAAAATTATGACTCTTTCAGCCTACTGTCTTAATAATCATGATTATTTAATTCAGGATTATTGCACAGTTTAATACACTTAATTGAAGTTTGCCAAGCTGGCCTTCCATTTATTTTCTTGGTTATTTAATATATTGAAAGGCAGACAAAGAGTTGCTTTGTCTTCAAATTGAGTCTTTACAGCTTCTCACCTGCAACTGCTAAGCAGTCAGAATTGAAACCTACATGGGAAAGCTTTTAGAATCCAAGCCTACACAGGAAAGTTTGCAAGATCACCCCTCCACACAACAACCAACTCACCTGAGCGAGTTTTTTTCTAGGCTATTAATAACTTATCTATGGAGCATCAGCAAATGTTAATTTTGACAGCACCTATTTCTGTAAAGGCCGTACACGAGGTGGAGGAGTCAGTCACCCCCAAAATACATCCTGTCCACACAGCTGGTTGTTGTCTTCAGGAAAGAGGTGATAGTCCAGACAAAACCTTCTGAAGGAACACTACAGTGGGCACACTGTTGTATTTGAAATAAAACCAGTAGGGTTCCTGATACAGTACACACAGTGTAATGGACATACTCTTCTCCTAGTCATAATCCTGAAAATTTATTTAGGAGAAATGGTGAAGTGTTTAAAATAAACTAACAAAAGTTGCACTTCTCTTTAAAAACTGAAATGTCTGAGAGATGATAGCAGCAGAGCAGCTGTTCTTGTTCTACAGAAACCACACAAGTCCAGATAATTCCTACCAGCTTTCCAAGCTTATGCAGGCTTCAGAGGAGTAAAAGCCAATAAACTTTTTTGAATGCTGGTTGTACCACACATTGATTACACCTGCAGAGCTATGAGGGCAACTAGAGGACTGTGAGGGTAATTAACTTTACAGAAAGGGGAAAAAGTAAAAACAGCAGTATGGGGCACCTTTCTAATTACATTTCTGATTGCATATACAGTGATTTAACACAAAAGGCCAAAATACCTCTTTTATTGCCAAGAACATAAAGCTTCGGCTTCTTGTCCAGTTTAACAATTTTTTGGAGGGAATTGTTGGATTTTACTAGCGGCCATACCTTCAAGTGCTGCCCTCAGCAGCGGTCCGTGCTACTGCAGATGACCTCCTCCAGCCACGGCAGCAGCCTCCCCTCAGGCTACTCGGCAGCACGGGATTAGGAAGCAAATAAATGTACACACGCCCTTGTGCTTAGGTATTAACAGCCGGATCCTCTCGCCAGGAACCCTTCCAGCTGATCCTGGGCCGTGCCGAGCACCTGCGAGTTAACCATTGCCCACATTTCGGTACTTGACAGCACATCCCTACACGTTCTGCCCTGGCTGGCACTGCAGGGGAGAACAGCCTGTGTTTGTTTGCACATCTCTGTGTTATATCTGGGGGTGGGACCACCACGGGCACATGCTAAATAACCATTTATTTCATATAGTATTTTATAGCTGTTCTAGTGAGCAAAGCAAAGCAGGAGGTGCGTGTTAATCACACATTACTGGAGGATATTTGCCAAGTCCTTTATTTTCCAAGGTTTTTAGCTACTACACTACAGTAATTCTACACACTCCTAAAGACTGTGCAAGACCTCTGCCATTTGTTAATTCCAGGTTTCATATGATCCGAACAACTGGAATCCACAACACACCCTCACAAGTGAGAGGCACACTTTGGTGACAAAGCAAAGGCACTTACAGAGAGGCTGGTTGAGTTAAACAAAACAGTCTCCCACAAACATCATTTGCCAGCTTCCCTCCACATTACACAGGAAGAAAACGGCAACAAAATAGATCTTCAAATAGGCTTCTCACTTATACACTGAATATAAGGTGTCTGCAATAAAATACAACACATACACAAAGCACTCCAAAAGGATTCTTTACAGCATTTGTAGCAGCAGGCAGATGCATCCACAAAAAAAACCACCCAGACAAACCCTTTCATCAAAGGAGATTGTTCAAAAATCTACATCGCTGAAAACATACAAATAAAACTCCAGGATAAGCAAAATTTAAGAGGTCAGGTTAGTTTTCTTTAACACCTAAAGCAAAAGATTTAAGATAGGAAAAAAGATGCACTCAGGAGCTTTTTAACACAGGAAAAAGCTCCTGAGTCAATATGAAGGTATTACACAAACTCCCGGGCAGAAGCAGGTATCACCCACTTCCATTCATGAGCAGCAAAACAAAACAGTTTTGTTTAAGGCCATGTGGTCTCACCGGCCACTTGCTGGAAGCAACTCCACATAATACACCTCCAAATCATGTGCACATACGACTCCCACAGCTTGGAACCACGCCAGGACAACTGTCTACATAAAAGCAGTCCTGAGAAGAAGTGAGCTATTCAAAACAGAGCGGAGGTCTGCGAGAATGGGCAGGGACCGATACTGAATGTCACAGTGTCTTCACGGGTCACGCGGCCTTGTCACACTGCTAACCCGTACACACCGCTCCGACGGGAAAGTGAATGGCATCTCTGTTCACAACAATCCGACGCTTTGTTTACTGAAACCGGCTAACAAATATTTACCGAGAACAGGTATCATGTCATAGATATGAAAAATTTAAATAGAAGGACTAAATCCACTGAATGACAAGCCAGAGAGATCCCCGTGCATTCCCATACTTCACCTACACCAGGGCAGCCCTGTTTCACACACGCTATACTACCCACCTTCTGCAAGCACTGTTATTCTGCAACAAATACTTAACCCCATATATTTCCAAATCCCCTGGCTTCTCCTATTCTGAGCTCAAATTCGGTACAAATACAATCTCATAAGTTGCTGCACTCAGACCTCCGTACCTGCTACAGAGCTAAGTATGCAACCAAAGCAATTCCACAGAAAGTGTTTGAGGATGAGGGAATTTCCTCTGCCTTTTAACTGTGAAAATGTACTAAAGGATAACATTTAACTAGAAATTGCATTAATGAATGTAGGTATACATGGATAAGGTATACAAGAACGTTTATGTAGTCACAAGATTTAAGAATTATATAAAAAATAAATTAAAAAAATTAAGTTGGGAGAAAAAAAATTACCGAAGTTGAATTTCCTGCATGAACGTGAGTGGTTCCGTAGTAAATCACAGCTGCTGGCGCTGCCGAGCACAGCACCGAGAGGAGCAGCAGCGCACTGAGCCCGCAGCCGGCACGGACCGCACCGCGCGCTCACCTGCGGCCACCGGGACCGGGCTAGCGCGGCCGCCCCCCACAGCCCGCCGCGGGCCGCGGGGCCTCACCCCGCAACTGTAACTCATTACGCCCCCTGTTTGTTTCTTCCCCACTTTCCTTTCCTCCTCCACCTCCTCCCCCGAGGCGGGGGCCGTGCGGGCGGAGGGAAGGGCCGAGAGCCGGCTCCGGGCCCCGCCAAGGCAAACAGCGGCGGGGGCACAGCCGCTCCGTGATAACCGCCCCGCGGCTCAAAGGAGGCGGCCGGCTCCGGGCACCGCGGCCCTTCCCTCGAAACCGACGCTCGTGAAGGACTTGCCACCAAACAAACGCTGAAAGCTCTTCAAAAGCTTAAACTAATGCAGGCACCCGAGAGCGGGCGGGTCGAGCGCCCGCCGGCCCGGGGTCGCCCTCTCAGGGCCCCTCACGGGGCACGAGCGGAGCCCGCGCGTCCCGCCCCGACCTGGGCAGCGCGGAGAGGGAGCGGGGCGAGCCCCGTTCCAGCCAGCAGGACCCGGCGGGAGTCCCCTCCCGAGCCGCCGTGGCACCGCCGCCGCCGCTCCGTGCCAGGTCCCGTAAGG
>VYZT01041584.1:1097-51273 GCA_013400735.1 Pomatostomus ruficeps | reverse complement strand
CCCCGGCCCGGCGGCAGCGAGGAAGGGCGGCCGAGGGTGGGCAGGGGCAGCCGGCGCGGTGGTCCCGGGGCTGCGGGCGGCTGTCAGGGCAGGCGGAGGAGGGAGGGGATGTGCCTGTGTCTGGGCGTGTGTTCGCCTCGCCCCGCCGCCCGCCCCTCTCCGCCGGCCCCGCCCGGCTCCCCGCCCTTCCCGGTCCGGCTCCTTTCCCTGCTTCCATCTGCTCCTCGGTTGTGTGCTCTGTCCTTCCCTTCCGCTCCGGGTTCCTCCTGCCCTGCTCATCCCGGCGAGGGGCGGCCGCTCGGGCCCACAGCCGCTGCCTCCGCAGCCCCGACCGGCCCCCGCCTCCTGGGGGGCCCCGGGCTGCGCTGCCCCGGCCTCGCCCCAGCCCGGGAAGGTGAAGGAAGCCAAGCTGGGGCTGGGAACAACTAAGGAGCGAGACCGACCAAAGAAAGGCGAAGGACATCGCGCCACGCTAAGAATCCCAAACGACATTAACAGCAAGCGACCAGGAGTAGATCCCATTAGGTTAAAAACTTGGGCGAAAGAATGACAATGTACAGGTGGTAAGAGGCATGTGTGTTTTGGACAAAAGTGGTAGTATGGAAATACACTCAAAAGTCCTATTGACCTGGAAAAATATAGGGATGTGAAGACGGAGACTTGTAGATGATGAGTGCTTAAGGTGAGGGACTCTTTCTGGTATCTGTTTATACTGTGCCTGGTAAAGATCATCTTATTTTCTGTGACCAAAGTCAGTATAATAATAATAATAACTAACAATTACATCACTTAAAACAAATACAAATTCAAATGAAGTGTAGGTGGTAGGTCTCTCACCGTAGTAGCATGGCCAACATAAAAAAGCCAATGGAAAAACAATTAAGAAACTCACCACATTTTGTAGCCCAGACTCCAGGAACACTTTACAGTAGGATAACTAATAATTAACTATGGTTTGGCCTTACTTTCTAAACCAACATCTTGCAAGGAGATTTCATCTCTCAGTTGTTTCTAATTGCTGAGGATAGGAATGTGGTGTGGAAGAGATATGGACATCAGACCTTGCTTTAAGTTAAGGTCTCTAATTCATGTAATTTCTTCGGGCTGGAACACTAATCTCTAAACTCCACATCGTATGAAAACATTCTGGAATTGGAATAGTGGTTTTAAAAACTGGTGAATTATTTTTAAACTAGGGACAATTCAACTGGATAATAGCCATCAAGATGCCAGAGTAGTTTTATATAGTAGTTTACAGCTGTGGTTTTCTTCTGCTCTTAAAGTAGCAATTCATATAAATTATACAGGTGTGTGGAGACCTGGCACTTCTCTTGCCCTATGGCAAAGTCAGGGATTTATGCTTTAATCAACACCAGGTTATGGGCAAAACCTGGGCTCCCAGCAGCATTGATATAATTGGCAGAATGGAGAAATCTGTAAGGTTCCTCAGGTCTGATAATTTCTGATGGGTTCCTGAAACATTGAGCCTTTGCCACAGCTGCAGCCAAGAAAAGTGGAAAACAGACATCCCACCCCCTGCTTTGGCAGTGCCTGTTGCAAAAGCGGAGGTGTACAGGCTGTAGGTGCATGTCCATCCTTTATCCAGGACTTACCGTGTCTGTCACGGAAAGTGACAGTTCCAGACTCCTGTTTTAAAGCTTAATTTGGTGTTGCCCTGACTTTGCAGTGTTCAGTGTTTTCTTGTTAGACTTTCTCTATCATGGCCATGACTTGTTTTCTCTCTATTATCTCTGTTTTCCTAAATTGTATCTGTGTTTACGAATTCCGGTATACCGGATGGAGAAATATGATTGACAAATACTTTGACCAAGTGGATTATAGGAGGTGGTGATTTCTACCTCCAATCCACGGTGATGTGTGAAAACATATAAATAAAGTCGGAGGGCTCTGCCCTCTCTCTTCCTGCTCTCTCTCCTGCTGCGTCTGTGTGTGTGTTCTTGTGTGGCTCTCCTTCAGGCCCTCGGCCTAGCAGGCCTGCCTGGGGAGTGCCATAATTTGGTATTCATTATCAGGAAATGGGAAGAGATGTTCTGTTTAGAGACCTTTAACTTTTAGAGTATTTTATGTGTCCAGAAAATTTCCACTTACTTATGCACACAGGGAATGAACAATTAGCTGATGTAACATTTGTAACTAAAAAACAAAGGGGAGGCTGCTCGAACACATCAACTCAAAGCATTGTCCAGGGAGACTGAACACTTTTTAGTGACTGTTACACTTTAAAAACAAATGTTTAGCAAGCCAATTCAAGGGTAAAAACATGAATATTCAAATAAATGTCCTGGTGTTTCTCACGTTTGGAGGCAGTCTAAGCAAAGAGGATGAAGTTCAGAAACACGAATCCTGCCCTGTTTTCCTGATTCACTGTCACTGGTATTCTCACTCCACCCTCAGCAGCCGAGCATTGTCCAACTGTTCGGCAGAGATGGTGACTTCCTTCCTAACACCTAAACACACCTTGGCACATTTGCAAAAGCTACAAGAGCAGCTTCCTTTCTGTTGATGACTCACGGCTTTTTCGGGTACATCCCCTCTATTAGACATTGCTAAAGACAAGTAGGTCTAATTCTATTCTCACTTTTAATTATTTCAAAATAAGTATGATGTAACTGACAGCAATGAAATCACTCCAGATTTTCATCAAAATTATAAAGGAGTCATTCTTGCAAGCCAGGTTCTCATCAAGCCATGCACTTCCGCAGGGATAGTACCAAGGAGTGCTACGGGGCTGAAGCAGGCCCCTGCAGAGTCTGCCCCGAGGTACCTCACACTTCCCAGTCTCTGTGGGGTGTTGCAAAGGAAATAAAACATTGCTTAACGTCTGCCCCAAACCTACCTCTTCCTCCTCCTGCAGCTCTTGCTGTGCCACTCTCTGTTTCCCACCATGCTCCATCAGTAGAGGATTTGCTGCAGTGGTGTCACAGAACTCTGGAGCACGAACCAGTGCCCTGCGGCTCCCTCACACGAGTTTCTGGGAAACGCCAAAGCTGCAGCAATAATCTCTAACCAGACACACGGAGCGGCCACAGACTGCGCCAAGGATCACCCTCATGGCTCAAGACCAAGACACGAAGCCGTGTGTTCTGCCTTCAGCTGACTCCAGCCCACCTCTGTTCCCAAGTGATCTATTTCCTACACCTTATCCAGTTCCCACCCAGCTCTCGTGTAACATGAGGACACCTGCTCATGGCCTTTATATGACCAGTTGTGCAGTTACGAAGAAAAAAATCTATGTCCTACTCCCATCATCAGTATCTGATTTCATAACCAGACCCACTGAGATTGGTTGAATCACCTGAGAAATAAAGCATTACTAAAAGGGTGTGGCCACTGCCTTCCGGAAAGGCCTAAAGAGTGTTGCCAAAACCCACTTTTCTATCACAATTATAGTTCTACAACTGGCACTGTAAATAATTTTCACCTTACAGTAGCTGGCTGCCCTGAAAATACTCTTGGCACTGGTTTCCTCAATCCTTCTGGGAACTTTTTTTCTTTAAAACACAGTTTAGTTTGGTAATTTTGTAAAAAGTAAATAAGCAAGCCCATTCTCCAAGTGTTTAATTTTCCCTTTTACTACGCAAGGCATTCAATTTGCTACGTTTAATCCTCTGAAATTGGGTTAGAAATAAATTTTTTTAACCATGAAGTAGGTGGCTTCTGTTTTTAGGTTTGATCTGTATTTTTACTGTACTATCAAAAGTAATGAAGAACTCCTGGTTTGCAGTTATTGGAAGTAGTCAATATTTCAATGAAAGACAGCCTCTAAAGGTTAATTTAGTTTAAAATGGAAAAAACACTATCAGTTTCCCAAGTCCCTGGTATAATCTAGGGTTCTATGGCTATTAAGAAATGTAATATTAAAGAAATGTAAGAAATGTTGTGTTCCTAGGAAAATGTATTATGATTATCAATAGTGAAGTATTTTGAGTAAAATCTCATCATAAACCTGGCGGGCTATTACAAAAGTTCAGAGCAAGTTTTGTGAACAATTCGATGTTGATTTACAGTTAAAGGGTTAATGCAGAATTTGCACAGGGAGCAGTTGTGTTAGAGTTTAGAATTACGTGAAACCACAGATACACTCTTCCCCTGTGGAGAAAAAATGCCAAATTGATGGACTGCCACGAAATAAACTTACCTGACTCATACAATCAGCAAGACCGCCTCTCTTCACGCAGATCTTTTTGCACACCAGTAGCAACTAAATAGTTAGAATTCCAACTAAATCAGCAGCCCAACTCGACAGCATTCCATGCACTCACTCAGCTAGTTCAATCTGCCATCTATTGTCAAGGCCTGGGACCCTACCAGGAGAGTCTGGAAACAAGTTTCATTTTTGTAAATCAGCCTTGACTGGTACAGCTTTAAGTCTTGTATTACCAGATGAAGAAAATTCTCCAGATGTTGATTTCTTCTTGCATGGATTTTTACTACTATAACTATTAAGTCTATTATATTATAAATTATTATATCTAATATTATATAACTAGATTCCCTTCATTTACCTGAGCAATGTAAGGAATCAGAGTGGTTTCAAGGCTTACCCCTAAAATTACAGTTTGCAGGGTTCACTGACTGGAACAGTGCTTTGAAATCCACTTGGATGAAAATAACCCACATATAAATCTTGAGTATTTATCACATCCTCTTTGACAAAATGAATCCAGTCCAGGTTATTACAGTTTTGGGGATGTGCACAGGTTTCACTTGGCATGCAAAACAACCATGTACTGCTAGGCCTTCAGTGAGGATATACAAAAAATAATTACATAAAATCACATTAACACAATTTTATTCAAAAATAAAATCAGACCCAGTCTGTCCAATACAGACGTTTTGGAAGTCAAAGTTTCTTAGAGTTCCTTTACTGTCATAAAGACCCATCCAAACAGCTGTTTCCCTCCCAGCTGCAGGGCATGAACAGCAGGTAGCAGGTCTGGCTGCCTCTGTGTTGTGTGGAACTGCACTCAAAGTGTGCAGGATAAAACCACTGCACTTTTAAGCCATTTCTTTTTAATAGCAGAAGAAAAGCCCAATGAATGAAATGGAACAAAAATATTTTATTTTGATATTTAATTTCTAAATTATAGCATGGTAAAAAAATATTTCTGCAAATGTCAGCTGCATTCTATTTTCAACAGTTGATGTGTCCATGGACAGGTACAAATTATGGCAACAATAATACTCATAATCCAAAATTTTGAACATGTTGTCACATCTTCAGCCTTCAGCTTTCCAATGTTTTTTCCACCCTCCCAGAAAATACATTATAAAACATCCCATGTCCACACACTTGAGTGTAGCAGAAATTAAAGGGATCCTTTTGCCATTAACATGATGTTTAGAATTTACTAATGCTTGAAAACAGTAGTAAGCTAATCTCTAATAAGTGTGTTAACATATCTTTAAAGAAATAATTTTACAAGGATTTTTGCTGCTATTCTCATCTGAGAAAAAAATAAAGAATTCTTGCCAATTCAATACTATGTCCTTCCAGCATCTCAATATACACAGTATCTAATTGTTTTAAGAACTGTGACTTTGTAAAAAAACTATACTAAGTATTACTTCTCTTACTTTTGTATACTTTAAGGGTGGGCTGTCCTAATCTATATTTTCACTTAATTATATTGTCTTTCTTCTGAGTACATACAATATGCTGCTCCCACCACTAAGAAGGAATAAAGGCATTTTTCTTCCCTCCCACCTCTAGATTTGACTGTCATCTGCATAGACTTTCCATAATTAACAAATAAGTTTTGCAAGATTGTACAGCAAATTTTGAGCAAATTTTTAAAAACCATTAATGACAAGTGAAACTTTGTGCAACTGCCTTCATCCCTTTTCAACACAGCTTTTGTAGAGCTCAAAATGAAAACTTAATTTCATTTCCTAATACCAATTCTGCCACTGAATTTAATGGAGCAAGGAAATCCTCCCAATCTTTAGCCCAGCATTAAATAACAGAAAGTGAGCTGGGATTTCCCATGGATGAGAGCAGCATTACCTTCCCCAGCTCACTGCCAAGAAACTGCCTCCTCCTCCTCCCCACGCTGTGCAGCTTTGGCACTTCTCTGCACAGATCTTCAGCACACAAATTGTCGCACCTTTCTGCCTTGTCTTATTCAACCCTTTCTCCAGTAAAATAACAAGAATTGCACCAATCAAGATCCTTCATAGCTGGATTTAGTGGAGGAGCATTTACCTCCAAATGATTCTGCCCAGTTTGACCTTCAAGCAATGGGAAAACATGGAGAATTTTGCCTTCAATAAGGCCCAAGGCACAGCCTTTAAAAAATCATCGAAAGTGCAGACGATTGGCTATGTGAGTAAAATGACCTAAACTTACTTAGATATTGCAAGTTTTGAAGTTTCCCAGGTAGTGTTCTTTGAAATTCAGAAAGCAGGGAGAATAAGGAACATCTCATAAATGGACAAGGCCCTCCAGCTCCAACACACGCATCCAAATGATCACAGAATTCCATATTACAGTTGCAAAGCGTGTCAAAGTTCTGCCATCAACAGTTACACACAAATAATTGTTATAGCACTTTCTTACTCCACCTGTGATAACAATCGCAAGAGTCTTTTGTTTGGAAATTCAAATGATTAAATATAAACTGACGCAAAGAAACCCAAACCAAAACAAAAACAACCCAAGAAAACAACTGGTGAGCTTTACAGCTACTCAGCCAAAATCATCACTTAATAGTTCTATCTCATGCTATTAAAATAGATAATAAAATGAAACAGTTAGCAATGTCTAATTCTCATCTATTAAAACTGAGAGAATATTTGAGGTATTTGATTTCTCCCTTAATTCTCCCTAAAGCAGCCTCCTGCGAGAGGAATGTGAACACCGATTAAATGAGACAGAATGTGACTCCATGAGCAGGATGAGCACAGGCACATTGGTAAGGTTCCTCCAGTATTTGCTTTCCCATGCTTACTCTAACAGAGCCTGGAATTGCAGTTACAGAGGGGTGTTTAACTTCGGAAAAGTTGCTCCTTGGAAACAGGAGGGACATTCTGGATGAGCATTTACGCACCTGGTCACTGCAGGAAACAGGACAGGCGGCTCTGTGCCAGCAGATGAACATGGCCAGGTGTAGTTTGTGCATTTTTCGTCAATGTAACACTAGCGGCAGTACCCAATCTTAACCTGCAAAATAACTCCGCGGCTTCTGTTCACTGCTGGGCTCAAGACAAAGTATTCCTGCCTGTTAACTGCTTGGCTTGCCTTGTTTCACCCCAGGTGTTTTGTAGCACCACGTCCTCCAAGGATAGTAAGAACCCCCCATAAAGCACACTCATCTCATGGCTGAACAAACCCAGAATATCTTCACTATAAAACATGGCCTCCTTCCCCCATCCTGTTATTCTCTGTATTAGCCCTTCAGGAAAAATATAGGAAACTTTGTTTCCATGGCATCACTCAGCATATGGAGGACCTGGATTTTTGTCTGTTATAAAACTGATACCTCAGCCTCCGTATGGTGCTGTCTGTGAGCCACCACAGCCAGACTGCAGGGGAGAGACGGGAGATCTATGCAGGAGAGGGAGACATGCACTGCAATTAAATACTGAGACACATTAACGTCTGGGAAAAAGAGACTGAGGAAAAGAGCTCAAACATTTCTAAAAGAAAATTAGTTCTTCTGATGGAGATTTTTTTGATCTCACCTTTGGCATTTTATCTTGCTTCTGAAAAAAATCCTGTTGTCATTCACTAAAACACTCCTGCCATCAAGTACATCAGCACTTAAAACTAGAGGCTGGACTACAAAATTTACTAAGGCTTAATGTTCCAAGCTATTTTATGTCCAGTTGCAAAGTTATTCCTAGCAAAAATAGTGAATTTTCATTATGACATCTGTAAACAGGGTAATATCGTGACATTTAAATTGTAACCGGAATAATTTTAAATGTATTCTCTTCTATTTTTCCATGCTACATTTTTCAAATCATGAAAGAGTTTTTATAAAAAGACCAACAGATTCAAGTTTACTGGCCACAAAAAATGGAGTAACAGATCTTCTTCAGGGGCTGTTTGTTCCTTCAAGTAGATTTAGTGCTGAGACAGTGTGGTAGTTAAAGCACAGACAGAGGCTGTTGATAAAGTGGCAATGCATAAGAACGTTGTCATGTATTATAAAGGAGCAATCGCCTGCAGTTCATCGGTGTGGATATGGCAATGAAGTTCTGCTTTACATATTCCAGGCACTAAGAACTTTGTAGCAGGCATTACAGGAGGTTCTTCTTCCCCTATAAAAGGGAAAAAGAAAGTGAAGTTCATTAACTGAAACGGTGATTTTGTACTCGGTGAACATTTCAGAAACAATGCAAAGAAAACACCTGAAAAGCCTCTGCACCACCCTATCATGCACTCCTGAGGCTCAACCACCACACTCAGTAAAACCTCATCTAGAGACACAATACTGATTTTCCTCCCAGGCAGGACTTCTTAGGGAAGACCTTGGTAGTGGATGGACCTAGTAAAGGTTTGGTTGTTGGTATTTCCTCAGAATTAAATTGGTTTGAACTTCAATTGAGGATGCCAAGTATGACGATCTCTGACAATCTTTTCTTTGCAGATCAATAGTCTGCACAGGAACTGCACTGGAAAATAGAAAGGATTATAAATTATGTGATTTAGGATTTTAATTAAAAAGATCATATCAAAATATCAAAGGAAAGATCTTCTTTGAGATGCTAAATGACACCTGTTCTGACCAAGTAAGTAATGGGTAAAAAATAAGTAAAAAACAGAAATGTAGTGTGAATTCAGAGTAATAATTTGGATGTGTCCATCTTTCAGAACAAGAATAAAAGTTAAAAAATTCTATTTAATCCTCTCATTACCAGGCATATAAATATTAGGGCTATAAATGTTTTGTATGTCTGGGACTCTACAGAAATTTTATGGGTTGCACTCTAAAAGGCAGATGCTGCTCAGTACTGTCTCCTTTGCACCCTGTACCTCATTAGGACTGTGGTTTGGGTGAGGGAGGTTTGGGCGAGAGTCAGGGTGGTGCTTTTGGACGAGGACAGTAAATAGGAAAATGGCAGAAATTGTTGTGGTTTCTTAAGACGTTGGAAATCAGTGTTAGAATCCAACTCCAGCAGCAAGAGCTGTAACGTTTAACCTCCTCAGCTGAAGCATGCTAACGAGGGGCTATGTGACTTGGGAATTAATTACTGGGAAGACTGCCTCTTTCTTCCAGTGCCTCCTTGCAGCTGGGATACCCAGCTGACAGCTCTGTGATTGAAGCAGGAGGGGACACTGGGAAAGCATTCTTACAGGGAGGCCATACATTTTCAACTGGCATCCTACTTTCACCAGAACCTTTACAGAGATCATTCGTTGTTTTTCCCACAAATGTGAGAAAAGGCTAAGTTAGAAGATGGTAGGAAACTAAAAAATATAGTTTTAATTTTGAAAACAGAGTAATTGTGGCTTAATTAATTAATTAAATAAGTAAATCTGTATTTTTTTCCACCTGAAATTTTTTTCAGGTTTTAACTATTTAGTCCCATAGACTATCTGGCTGATAAATACAGGTGCTATATCTGTAAATCAGCATTTGTATTCTCTTCCTCCAAAATAATTCTGGCATCAAACATCAGTTATGAATTATATTAATAATAATAAAAAAATAATTTAGCCAAGAGAAAAGTCTAGCTAACTCACTGTCAACACTCATTCCAGAAAGCAGAACAGCATACTACCATCAAAATGCAATATTCACCTGTTGCAGCTCCTTAAGCAAAATCTCAGCAAAGAGCAGTTTTATCCTATCAATACCATTGCTGGAACATTCCACACTGATGTCGTTGTGGTGCCAGTTCAATACCCTGTAACTAGTAAGGTCAGAGCAGTTTTTTTATATAGCTTGAGGTAAAATTTACACCTTCTAACTGGAGGCATCCAAGCTGGGTATCTATTCTGGAGAGCATCTTCCAAGCATTTAAATTCCTCCACTGAAACCCATTTGTTCATTCCCCAGCCCCATATCTGGTGAGAAGCCTGATGTCATTCTGAAACTTGAGTTACCACAGTACAGAGATATCCCTGAAGGATCCAGCAAGTGCTGGGGCAACAGAGGATGTCAGGTTTAGATTTATGGCTGTCTGTGAGAATGCTTCACCCAATCACCCTCCTGATTACACCACACAGCTGTCAGCTGAAATCCCAGCTGCCAAGGAGGCCCTGGAAGGAAGAAAGAAGCTATCTCTCCAACAACTCTCCAGGTCAATTAATGAGCAGTGACTTATTAATAGAATTTTAGTGAAATCTTACCTAGCTAAGATTTCCTCCACACACTAAGTTAAGAAAAAGATTAATTTTTCCAAAGTTCCTGTACCTGTTTTACCATCTTTATACAATGCTTACCTTTCTCTGCAGCCTTCTGTGTGGCTCCTCACACATTACCTTACCTATTCGGAGATGGCAGAAATGTGCTCACACAGTAACTGAACAGAAGTTTTGAACCACTGCTGTATCTTACCTAAGCCAGATGATGAAGAAACACTTCCTGTAATGGAAGATGTTTCCATTTGGTCTGTCAGTAGTCCTTCCATTAAAGGTAAAGATAATTCAGATGAAGGAACAGATGAATCATAGATTCCGGAATCTCGAGGCATGTCTTTCAGATTCGAAGCTTTAACATGTAACAACGGCTGAAGGACAGAGCTGCCACCGCCTTGAATGTCCTGAGTTTCGATGTCTTCTCCAAGGTTTAAGTGCTGAATTACACAGTGAGAGTCTGAATTACCCACTGAAATATTTAGATCTGTTTTCAGGTAAAAATCACCATCCATCACCTGTTTATTCACCAAGTCATTTAGAACCAAGCCTGAATCAAATTTTTCCATGACAGGCTCCGAGTAGTGTAAAGAAGGTGGAGGGAAGGGAATAAATTGTTTCTCAAACCAATCTGGTTCCTGATCAATGAACTGATGCATATTGCAAATAGCAACATAAAGGGACCTCCCAGATTTGCTCCTGAAATAATTCCTTTTACTAATGTTAACAGGAAACGCCTCTGAATCCTGTACACCAACATCTCTGGAGTGTAAGTGTGAGTAGAGCTGGGGGAGGTTGTCCATGAGTTTGTATTTGGTGCTCAGATCCAGGATAGCAGGGATGTCTCCCTCACAGGAGTAATCAAAGTAGACTGCAATGAACTTGCAGAGCTCAGCTGAATTCTGCTTTGCCTGACGAAGCTTCTCTGCCACAGTCAGCACAGCAAAGAGGAAGAGTTCTCCTTTTCCCGCATCTTTGGTTACTCCTCTGTGCTTCCAGTTCTTTTTTTCAACAAAGTATTTCATTCCTTTGGAACATACAATGATGATAAACTGGGACTCATTTATTTTTTTAATAAGCCACTCCTTCTGATCTTCTTTACAGTTTTTTAGATCTTCCCACAAATCTAAAGCTACCTGGAAAAGAAAAAAAAAAATCTGGTTGATATTAACTTTCATGTATGTAAACTCAAGGAGTTCCTTAAAAGAAAAAGTACTATGGATTTGATACATAGCAATATTTCTTGGGGAATAAAAAGAATGTAGAAAATGTGGCTGGATCAAGTAAATGACAATTTACTTATGTAATCAAATTCAATATCATCAATCCACAATAAACAATTGTGCTTGCCTCAGACTACTTCCCATTGTATGTCTGGGTCCATAATGTGCTGAATGTAATGGAAGTAACAGAATCACAGAATTGTTTAGATTGAAAAAGACCTTTAAGATCAAGTCCAAGCATTCACCCAGCACTGCCAAGTCTGCCACTAAACCGTGCCCCTAAGTGCCATATTCACTTATCATCCTTGCATATTAATGAGGTGTGATGCCAAGAATTTTCATATCTAGATAGACACTTAATTAGTGCCTATAATATCAAGTCCTTCCAGTTAGGATGCAAAACAGCAGCAGTTTTATCTGATGAGACAGCTCTGAAAATTTTATCCTAAGAGTTATTTTATTTTGTACTTTGTCAAGCTTTCTGATCATTCCACATGACCTGAAATGCTTGTGTACACCAAGATGAGGGACACGATGCTTTATTTCACAGGAATAATGAGTAGTAGGGTAAGAGAAAAAAACAGATGCAAAAAACTTGCATAATAGACACACATCAAAACCACTTATAAAATCTTCTTTGAAGCGGTTTTCCAGAGAACAAAAATTCTTGCACTGCTGTATCACCCACAGCAGAGTGGAAGCCTTTGCCCCATCAGAAGACAGAGCAGGTGGACGCCCAGAACACAAGGACTCCTGCAAACGGCCACCACACAGCTGGCTCCAGGAAGAAAGTGATCCTGCCTGAAGGGCTCAGCCAGTTGGACTGGAGGATCATTGTCAGCTCCTTCCAAACAGACAACTCTCCTCTATGCATGGGGGAGAGAAGTAATTTTACTGCTGTTGGGAGATGCAGGTAGTTTTGTGTCTGGGTTTGTTTCTGTTCTTCAAAATCTTGTGTGACCTGCTATCCATGAGAAAGGATTTTTACTATGGACAAGTTATTATTTTAAATGGTTATTAAATGCCACTGGTTTTATCTTTTATGAGAAAACATTCCAATTCCATATCAAAAATAGTTGTGCAACTCTTCTGTTATGCATTGAGCATCACTTTTTATATTGAACTCCACAGCTTTAATAGCAACATTATTATTTCTGTACATAGATGCTATCAGTATTTTGTTACATAAAATTTAAATGATGCCTGAGACCATATATTCCATGGTAGGTGGTTAGAGCAGAAAGAGCTCATCTCAACACTATTCCAAAGAGGAAGAGTGTAGCGGGGCTAAAGTACATCTCTAAGAGGGGTTTGAAGTAAGCTACGTATAAAACACTTTATCCTGAACTATTTTAAACTGATGAAAAAGTCGTGGCCATCCCCACCAAACACGTGGGGCCTCGGCTGTGTTTCTGTGTTCGGTCACCAGAGAGCAGAGTTGCTGTAATGAAACCCAGCTCCAGTGCCTCCCCTTCACATCCTGCTGGTGGGAGGAAAAATGCAGCACAAAGAGGCCAACGATTGTCCTGCTTTTTCCAGCTGAAATGTGAAAAACTGGCCACATATTGATTCTATTTTAGAAAGCAGTATGAGATTCGAAGCCCACTCATTCAAAGTAGCAATTTGAATGTCTCTCTCATAGCTTCCAAACAAAAGCAAGAAAAAAAAGAGTTGCTGATTTTACAGTACTAATGGAACAGAAAGAAAATTTAAAAAAAATCAATTAGTAAGTACATACTGTCAACAAGTAATCCTAATAATCCGGGTTTTGCTCTGTGAGTAGAAGTCTTGAAAAATTCTACCTCTTTTAAATTACAATACAAAACGTATTTTAGGAATACCAAAGTATATCAGGTAGACAACAATACTTCTTTGTGGCTGCTGGCTATAAAGATGCAAGACCTACTGAACAGAAAAAGCACTTAATTCAAAGCAAGCTAAACATGGCTGAACGAAAGCCCTGGAATCATGATCTTCCACTATTCTGTTGGTTTCGGTTGTTTCATTTATTTTGGTTTTTTTTACACTGGATTAAGATCTGTTCATTTCCCCAAGTAAGGAAAATTTATGCAGCCAATATGTAGAAAAATAACAAAAGTTATCTCTGTGGAAAGGAGGGATTGAAATACCTACATTTCAAGCCCAGAATTTTGGGAGTGCTGTTTCAATTAAGGAAGAGCTTTACACATGCAATGCTGCGTTTACCTCACAGCCACAGAAGTCCTGAAGAAAATAAGCAAAGCACCGGATGACATTGATGTGTTTCTGGCAATCTTTACTGGAATAGCAGATGAACACTTTTGGCCGGGGCCGAAGTCTTTCCACATGGAGACCTGCAGCATAGGCTGAAGACTCTGAGCTCTCCTCATCTAGATGGGAATATATATTTTCTAAATGGGAAGAGAAAAGAGAGTCCACACTATAAAGCTTGATTTTGTTTTGGGTTTTTATTACTTTTGTAGGCTCTTTACTAATGCATACAGTAATGGGGCTTTTTCCTGATGATTTTCTTCTCCTTCCCATCCTGAAAAGGTTGCACACACTCTACTTACCCAGCTTAAGAGCTGCTACATGTGGAATACACTTTCAAAGTTAAATGTGCAGTTATTTCTGCCCAACTCAGAAAACACAGGGAAGGTTTATTTTATAGATAGAATGAGGTTGTTTCACCTTTATCCAGCTTCAACAGCCTTCAAATCTCTGTTCAAATACTGTAAGCCTTAAAGATGCATCATCTTCAAGAGTTTTCTGTCTAACAAAGTCTCTTGTTAAAAAACCCCAAGCCACAACATAACCCAGGTAAGAATATTAAACTCCAGGTCCACAGACCCCTTCAGGATATCATACAGGATCTCTCTAGTGTATATATACACACCCGTGTTTGGACATTAATTTGACATTAATTTGAATTAAGATATGATTAATTTAAATCAAAATAGCTATTAGCGTTTCTTTCCTTGCACAGATGCTTTTATGCTGCAACATAAAAGCCTGGCCTTACGCCAGACTAATTCAATCTAGTTCTACAGCTGATTAAGCTAATTTGGAATAAAGCATGAGTATTTCAAAATACAAATATCCACCTAGGGATTCAGTTCAGAACAATTCATCAGGAATAACTATTCTGGAACAACTCTCTCTGCAGACAAATCCTCAGTGATTTGTCTGGGTTTTTTCTTGGAACTGTGCTAGCTGTGAGCAAAGGGATAACTACAGAAGACCAGAAGGTAAAAGGATTTAACCCAGCTGGCATATAGCACTTGCAGTACTTCTCAGTGCCAAAATTCAGGTGGATAACACAGATATGTGAGGTTTGGAGAAGTAATCTCTTTTTCCATTATTCATGAAACCACATGATTTTCTAAATTCTATCTAAAAAGCCAATGGATTTTTAACATCTCACTGTATCAAGTGTTGCTTGCCAGCTCCTGGATACAGAGAAGTCAGCAAGGAGGGATGGAATCTAAGTTAGGAAAACATCTGCAAGCAGGTCTTAGAGTAAATTTAGGAAGATGGCTTAGAATGAAAGGTAAAGGCAACTTCCAGGAAAGTGAGCAAATCTGGAATAGTAGCTGTAGATAGTATTCCAGACAGCACTGTGAATTGTATTGGCATTACATGGCTTTACTTTCCTTCTGATTTAAAATAAATACGAGTTAGATATTTCTGAGTGAAATAAGGGAATGTTTAGAACATACTCATTTACAAATCTGTTTGTAGTCTACATGGTCACACACTACTTGCTCAAATAAAAGGAAACATGAAATGAAAAAGTATTTTCCAATAATGGTTTGTTCTCTCCTTCCTGCAGCGAAGCCTTGATCTGTGATACAACACTGTCCAGGCAAACAATTGCCATCAAGCACTGATTAAGAATTTGCTACAAGTTAAAACACAAAAAAGCTGAGGGGAGGAAGGCCAGAGAAATCGAAAAGAAAGCTGTTCAGACAAAGATATTTCTGGAGCTAACCTACCAACTAAGACTGTTGTGGTTGCAAAACCTATTTTTAAGTGGGACTTTGTACTGCATAAGCCCTCTCACCTTGCTGTTTCTTGCGGCACATGACTGTGAAGAGCGTGGCAAAGGCCGAGATGACAACCAGGGGGACTGTAATGGCAACGGCTCTGATGGGGCCGGCCCACGGCGAGTGCACTTGGGAGAAGAAAGCAGAATTAGCCACGTGCAAATAGGCTGTGTGACAGTTACCTAAACAAATCTTCCCACTGGGAATGCAGAACTGCAGCAGCAAACTACTATCAGGTAATTCCCAAAGATGCAGTAGGCTCAAACATTGCTGTTTAAATGTTCTGCTCCATGAGGTTTTACTGTGGTTATCCCCCACTGCCACAGCACCAGAGTGGCTCATGCAAGAAACAAGAGCTGCAGCTCACACCAGCCCCAGAACAACCCTGTGTCAGGTGTGGTTTGGGTGAGATATGCAGAGGTCGTTTGGACCTGACATGTTTCGGTTCCAGGGTGCTGAACTTGCCACTCAGGAAGAACTGCCTTCCTGCAGAGACCACCCTTAGCAACGGGCATTAGGATTCAGTGCATTTCCCCCACTGCCTCCATCCGTGGCTGTTCTGAGGCTGCAGTTACACTCTAAAATCCCTGTCTGGCTCCCAAAGCCAGGTCTGATCCGTAGGCGTGTGAGGCATTCACTGGGCAGGTCCTCCAGACTGCTCGGTTTGGCACCAGTGCTGACGGACACAGGTGATGTGTCCAGGCTGCTCCCACAGTTCCACTACACTATTTCCACACCAGTGCACTGGCAGTTCTCTGCAATTAAGGTTCTGATTCCTCATATCCACACATACAACAAATGCCACTTTCCCACCAAGATTTCCAATGATGGACTGATCTAAATTCTACTAAATATAAACACACAGAGATGCACATGTGCATGCTCAAGTGTGCATCTCTACTCCTTCTTCATTAGGTCAAAAGATCACAGCACAATTACTTCAATAGTCTAGATTATGGCAAACAGACAAAGGTCAAATACAGACTTCTTTCCAGCATAATTAAAACTGAATCTAAATTAATAAGGTAAATATAGTATATTGTTTAAAAAACATAACTCATACCTGGTTTCAGTGCATAGTGCATTGTTTTCCTTGTTGTATTAGTGTCATCAACCAGCTTGGAAAAGCAAAAGATAAATTTTCATTATTTTCTGCAATATGTAAAATAACTATAACAGCTCTTATGACCAAATGTGAAGAAAGTTACTGTTCAAATAGTTAAAACTAGAGAGCAGCACACACTACTATAATAAAAATTGACCAAGAATCAGAATTCCAATTAAAAAAAGTGAAAATCAAAGTCCAGGAACTATGCAGGCCCACAACTTCAGTTTAAGGCACAATGAAAGTGCTGTGCACTCAGGGAAGCAAAGCTACGGAAGGGTCAAGAACATTCTAAAACATTTACTTGCTCAAGTTATTTCAGCAGGGATGCCTGAAGTTCAATTCTACCAGTGTGATTTGAAATACTTTAATTTTACTCCATTTTCCTATTAGCAGGCTCACTTAGGTGTTGCACAAAAGACTATTTAGAAATATTACCTCAATTATATAATCCCCTGGAGATACGTTCTGAAGAACACAACTGGTAGTGTCTGTGTTCTGCTCCTGCAGCAAGGAAAGAATACTTTGCAAGCCATTCACACACTTTGAAAACCTAACAAAGAACTCACATTGATTTAGAAATATGCACTGCAGTCTTGTATTAACACACTTTAAACCAGCACAGCTAACTCTCCCATGCAATTCTACAATCCTCTGTCTGCAGAACTCACTTGTGTCATCCAGGTCCGGCTGAGCCCTCAGGCCTGGTTTTGACTGACAAGTGCTACCACAGTGCAATTGTTATTTACATAAATAGTTACAAATAGTTTTATAATTTTAAAACTGGTATTATTTTATATTAAGTTTTTAAAGTTCCTGTAAGACCTTAGAACACCTCATGTTAGTAACTTTTGTGCTTTGAAGAGCTGCAAAACTCAGCCACGTACCTGTTTGCAGGTCTTTTGCTTAAACGGCCCTTCATGCTTGAGTTTGTAGTGAAGAAAGTAGTACCTAAACCCAAAGTTGTGAGGTGCATGATCAAAGGACACTTGCATGTTAAAACCTTGCTGGGTAACATTCACATTCCTTGGCTTCCAGTCTGTCAGAGGAGATATTCATGAATCACAAAATGACTCTTCAAGTACAGTAACTTTTCTCAGTATTAATATATAAAAATATTGTATTTTACTTACAAGGTTTGCAGACAAGGTTTTCTGGCTGTAGCAACAATTCACATGCTACAAATACACAGAAAAATTATTAATTATACAGTATCAAACTGCAATGCTATTTAAACAGAAAAAGAACAAGGGCAAAAGTAGGGAGGTCATCATTTTCAATACCCCCACTTCTTTCCCAGACTCTAATATGCCTGGACTAAATACATTTTGCAAACTTACTCTTTGTTATGATTTCAAGTCCCTTTTCATCTTTATATGAGCAACAGAGATCCTTTAATTTGTGTATCACATTTCTTAGTGAGACAAAAGGGGTAACACCAGGCACAGCACATCAGGAGAGGAAGTTAAAACTAATCTTAAATACATTTTCTCTGAGTAAGTAAGTATGCTGAGCACTGCTACAAATGGTACAGTGGTCTGCATTAACACACAGACTTGAAAATACCTTAATGATTTTTATAGGGAAAAAAACCCCTTAGCAGGGCAAATATCAACAGTTCACCCCAAAGGGTACTGGCAGTTTCTCACCAGACTGTGTGAGCACTGGGGAGCTTATTCAAGTTTCTTCTCCCTACCTCCAATGAATTCCTAAGTAATCTCAAGAAATTCAACTTGATGTGCTGCTATCTAATTTCAGATGTCCTCCTCTCCATCTGTCTCTAGACAGCTCTTTGAAAATTGCAATCTCAAAAGCAAAAAACAACCTGCCCTTCTTCACAATGTCCAGACAGGAGCAAACCATATTCATGAGTTAAATGATCCTGAGAACCACAGAACAATCCTGCTTCAGGAAACCTGAGATAGTCGCAGGCTTACCTGAGACTCTTCTTCTGGTTGCTGCCTAACACATTTGATCACACACCCCAGATTTATCTATGGCAGGCAAATTCTTTCTGCCTAACAGCCAGATCTTCCTTTCAAGACAATGCCAGTAACTTCTTAACCCAGACTCATGCAACATCCTCATGTACTGCATTCCTTTGTTGGGAAAAGCAAAAAGTCTGGGTGAGGGGAAGCCCACTGAAGAGATGATATGCGATACTATATGATCTGCAACACTCTACCATATGCAATACTTACATCTAGTTCGGAAGAAAAATGGGTGATAATTGCTTTCATTTTTAATGGAAGGAAAAGGAACAATCTTTACAAAGTAATCTGTTTCAAACTTCAGATTTACAAAGGGCTGGCAGCCCATTCCCTACAAAAAAGACAAGATTGCAACATATTTTTAAAACAACTACTATAGCTGAAAGTATTTTTCAAAACAAGCCCACAGTTTTGCATCAAATGCTGAAATTATTACACTAAGAATCCTTTATCTACCCCTCTGTTCCAAACTGACGTGAGGGACCTCAACACAGTGGGATGTAGACTATTACAGATGTGCAGCTGTACTCCACAGTCCCCAGAATGACAGTTCCCAGCTTCAGGAAAGCTTCTACTGAAAGGGACAAGATCTGTCTGTAAAGCGACAACTATCATTAATTTGAACAATAATACTTTCGGGAACCAACCAACTTTCTGACAAGGTCATGGAATAACAGGACATGGAGGAATGGCTTCAGACTGAAAGAAGGTAGGGTTAGATTAGATCCTGGGAAGAAATTCTTCAGTGTGAAGGAAGTGAGGCCCTGGCACAAGTTCCCAGAGAAGCTGTGGCTGCCCCATCCCTCCAGGCGTTCCAGGCCAGGCTGGATGGGGCTTGGAGCTATCTGGGATAGTGGGAAGTGTCCCTGCCCATGGCAGAGGGGTTGGAACTGGGTGACCTTTAATGACCCAAACCATCCTAGGATGATAAACACTTTCAAGACTACTCCCACAGTCAAGCAACACTGAAACTTTTCTTGAAACAAAGCACTTACTGTTCGTTTAAAGCTGGGGCTGAGCTGCTTTGGATCTTTTAAAACCATCTGCTGGCACTGCCTTCCCTCTGATTTTAACTCCTCAAGTATTACTCGAAATCCCTTCAGGTATTCAATCCCTACAAACAGCAGGGCATTTAAACAGAAGATTAGTATTTCAAAATGTATAATGTGGTATTTTATGTAATTTGAATCTATTTCATTTACCTTTAAAAATGAAACTTACCAGTCATAGGAAATACGTTTGTATTTAATACCCGTTGTTGTATGTCAGTTCTGCACATTCTATCTTGCCTATCTAGAATTCAGTCTTTGGCAAAGGCTGCAATTACTACATACTTGTGTAATGCTTAGAACAGAGGGGCCCATGTCTCATCTGGGGCTTCCAGATTACCACTGCAACGTGAGTTATCAGCACCTTCCTCACCCTCGGAAACACTTCACAGTAACTTCACACTTCCATTATTAGCAATCAAATACACTATTTTGCTGGTAAATTATAGAAATATTCCTTTATAACATTTTACTATCATCTCTGAGACTAGCAGTTTAAAATGATAACAATTGTTACCACTTCTTTAGTTCTAGTACAGTAAGGGATAACAGAAAACTTGACTTAAATGGAATGGAATTTATTCCAGTGCATGTGTACTTCCAGTTATTTGTAACTGCTGCCAGAACTACACCCGTTTTGTGCAAGTTACTCTAATACAACTTAACACAGTGTCTTCAAAATGTTCTCATCCCAGAACTACTTCCTGACATGACTGTACTGAGTCACAGGGATGTGAATATCCCGGGAAAATGCCAGCGTTACCCAGTGACAGTTTCATGGCTCAGGTATCAAAGGCACTGCACAGCTCTTCAGGACTAACTCTCCCTGCTCCATCCCATCCCATCTCCTCAACAGCATTACACATATCTATCAATGACGCAGACACAGCTTTCGTAAGCCGCACGCTACATCAATCAAAATGGACTCATTTCAGTTTAGGCTTTGCCTGTCAAACCAAAAAGGAAAATCCCAAATGTATCATTTCCACATTTTCCACCAGCTCCTCTGGTTCACTAGTTTTCACAGGTTTGCATGTTTTGACTAATGTTTTATAATTTTGCAGAAGATAAAGCCTTGCCAAATGTGTTCTTAGTATTCTATGGAACAAAAGCACTATTTGTCCTCACATGAAGACCCTGAAAGAGAAAGTGTCCAGTTCCCATGTTACCCGAGACGTCTGAACAGCACTTCTGTCCTCACACTTTCCAAAGGATTAACCTCTGGTGATTACAAGGAAGAACACCAGGCTTTGTTTCCCATGGATGTTTGATTCAGCCAGTCTGCAGCTGAAGATTGCCAAACGCTTTCAACGGCACAGTTCTGCAGAATTCAGTGGAATTTTCACATATTATTTTAAAGCCCAGAAATCAGTTTCTCAGTGGAAATGGATTTCTGCACAGCCTCAGGTTTGGACACTACCGCTCTAGTGGGCAACAAGGTACTTCCAGTGGCATTGAAGTAACTGAGGAGTAGTCTTAATGACCAGACCTGGCAAAGAAACACATTGAAGTTTGTCTAGCTGTGATTAGATAATGTTTTCCACCTGTAGGACAATCTGGATCTTAAAGAACCTTTAAGTGTATCAGGAATTAAACTCAGTCAATGCCACTGAAATGCATCAAAGCCTCAGGGCAGAAAATGAAACCAGGGACAGCTGTACAGTTCTGAACAGCAGGAATTCAACAAACCAGGATAGTAAAAAGCAGGGTACGGCTACAGAGACCATTCTAGTTTTAAGGGTGTTTTTGAAGCAAGCCAGAAAAAAATAGGAGCTTTGCAAAGATGTTAAGAACTCCTTTCTTCTTAGGCACTTTGCGCCAATGATTCCAAGCATAATTTAATTATTTGACTTAATACCTATGAGCAGGAAGTCATTACCAAACCCATGATCAATGAGTCCATTTCCCTCTGGAACTTACCAATGGCATTTGCTGTCCAAAGAATCATCACAGCCACCTGTTCCTGGCACGCAAACTGACTGATAGTGATGTTCTGCACATCTCCAATCACGTGTCTTCCCACTGAATTCAGGTAGGGAGTGCAGTCTAAAAATATGGACAAATAAACACTTTAAGAAAACCATTCAGGATGACATAAATTCCCTAACATGTCTTCAACAATGAGCAAAGTAAAAGTACCAGTGCATTATTTTCTCTAAGTACTATACAGCAAATTGAGGTGAGGTTTTTGTCTCAAGACACAAAACCCCACAGAACTTTACAAATCACTGAGCAGAACCACTTTCCCTGGTTGCCAACCCATAGCTCCCAGGACTCCCACGGAAATCACCAGTTTATACCACCCGTGTAACCTGTACCACACCACATGCTGGGACTCCCAAAAGAGAACAACTTCTCCACGTAGTTGTTCAAAGGAATATTGAGGCTGGCATTAATTTTGTTCATGTACAGTGCTCAAAGCAAGAGAATGCTGGTCAAAGATCAGGCACATATGAGAACAATAAACCATGTGCAGCTTGAGAACTGCTCAAGAAGTGCTTTTTAACCACGGTACTGCTTGATCCCAACCACAAAGAACCTTCTGCCTAAATCCATCTGCTCTCTGCCATCCATTCTGCAGCCACATCCCTGCAGACCATGTCGCTGCCACTGGATTCACTCAGGACTGGTTTTGTCTTGTTGTCCTCACAAAATACAGTGTATTCCCTAAAGTTACAGCTCCACAAACATGTGATTATAGAAAACTTTAGTTTTAATTAAGGAAACAAAATACAAGCAAAAGATTCCTGACTTTGTTGTTGAACTTTACCATGCCTCTTTGCTTTCAAAATAAGAACACCAATAACCCCAAATTTTATTACTTTTAAAGCTTTACAATATTTAGGCTCATATTTTGAGGCAGGAAGAGAAGTAGCAGGCAGGGAATTCACTGTTTCTGGAGCACAGTATACATGAAGATGGGTGTGCAAAAACAAACGTTCTGTTTCTGGACTAGTGAAGGCAACAAAATCCAGAAGACTGTATTATTACTGACTGATGATTAATTCAAAAAATCTGAGATCATTTATGTGCCATATCTATACAGAGCTTGTAGAAAAGAAACATGAAAAATCAAGTGCTATGATACACTAGTACAGGAAATTCGAATTTAATTCAGAGGTGTGATCTCAAAGGCAAAGAAAGAAAAATTATTAACTGCAAAGGAGATTTAGAAAATGGCTTTTTACTATGAATAGCCATGGCAAGGGGTCTTTTATGTAACTGCCACAGACACAGGAACAGAGCAGTCTGTGCAACGCTGCCCTTGCAAAAGCTGCGCGGTTGGTACCGGCTCCGCTGTTCGCAGAGTTCGGTTGCCACGAGCGAGCGCAGTGACAGCACAAACTTCCTCCTAGGAGGAGACAGGAGCTCTTTCAATGGAAAGTCTGAAGTAACTGGGCTTTGCTAGGTCTGGATCTAATTAATAGCAAGCCCAGGATTTTGGATGCTGGTTACTAGAATTTTATGGTCAAATGACAATTTGCCAAAATGGAATATAGCACAAACGCCCGAAGTCTGACTGCAAGTCCCTGACTCCCAGTTTTAAAGAACAACAGTTTTAGGAAGAAAACAGCATGGAAAAATCACACGTTTTAGAAAACCTCTTTTACTTGGATACAAGTGACACACTAAAAAGTACAGATACTTCTTTTTCACCTGAATAAATAATCTAACCAACTACTTTAGCATCATAAACCACAATTTGCTGGAGTTGCTGTGTGGCAAAATAAAAGCCTTCAAATCACAGCCAGCAAGCCAAATTCTCTTTTGTGCTGGCTTATTAAAGGTAAATATGTATTTCCATACCACATGAGCTCTTTAGTCTTCATATCAGCAAACTCCTTTCCTAGTCCTGCAGCACTCAAATAGCTCCATTGTCCAGGAAGCACACAGTGCCAGCAGAATGGTGAATTAATACTGCTCATTGGTTAAACACAGTTTCTGGTGCCAGAATTAATGGAAAAAACATGACACATACTGGGATTTAAACAGATTCATTGTGTTAACTAAATGCAGGGATCTCTGTTCTGACTGGTATTGTTTCCTAGTTTCCTTTGTGTAGATAAAAAAAATTTCATACTTCTTTTGTTGTGACCACCTACATCTTGTACAATGTGACATACTTAAATTTTGCTCATTTTAAGTATTAAGATCAAATTAGATTTAAAAAAACTTCACAGGGAAGGATTGCAAATTCAGAAATTAACACAGAGGAAAAAAAGGATGATCAGAATGAAAGAAATCACCATTGTTAGGTTTCCTGATGCATGCTCTCAATGATGAAATTTTACCTACATTCAGCATCTGAGGCAATTTCTTTGGGTAGGCAGAAAAAACCACCCATGACTTGCACTGGCATTAAAACAAACATTATTGCTGAGAACTAGGACCTTGTCTTGACTGTACATTGAGTTTATATTGATGATGGCCACTCACTGCCCAAAGAAAGATAAATTCTTAATGTAGTCAACAGTCCTGCTTTGCCAACCAGACAAGAAAGATGACAAAACATCTAAACCAACCCCCAACAATCAGATGCAGCCACTTGGCAGCTGTTTGAAGAGGGCTGGAGCATTACTGCTGCAGCCTGTTCATCACTGTTACTATGCCAGAGATCACTTTGTTCTCAGTTTAGCTGCAAAACACCACCCCTGCTCCAGCTCTGAACCGTCTGTCTGCACTGCAAACGTGGACAGCAGTGGCCTGGGCTTTGAAGACTGTACCTAAGGAAAAGTTCTCACTGATTCAAATAAATGAAGAGATGCTATTCAATATTCTTCAATATTCATATTCAATATTAATCCTTGCAAGGACAGATTTTTTAATATATTACCTGTATACAAACTACACATTTTCTACCTTGAGACACACTTGGTGCCATTTTCACCCAAAATTACACATCAGAGAAAAGCTAAAAATACTCCTTTCCTATATCTTTGTGTGTACTGCACTTTTCAGCAACTACATTTTTTCACAGAATAAAATAATTTTCTATAACATTCCAGTCAAATAGTGGGCAAATGATGTAGGCCAACCTGGAAGAGAAACTACTACAAATTGTTAAATAGTTTTATTATCAGTAAAACACAGACGGAGAAGATCTACCAGACCCAGCAGACACAAATTTTCTAGAGTTTACAATTCTGTCAGTATTGAAGACCTCATGCTATTCTTAGAGCCATTTTAAGAGACGTTGCTATCTATTGACAACTGTGATGGAGCCCTTGATCTTTGTGAATATAGTGCAGATTTTCAACTTACTGTCATATTTAAAGGTGATGTTGAGCAGTCCATTGCTCTTCATGACTGATGACAGCCCCTGTAGAGAAAACACAAAGAGAAAGTCTGAATACAGTATTTGCATGAAGCTGTGCAATGGTGATTGAAGTAGTACAACCTGCTCAGTAGATGGGAATCATAGAAGTGTATTTTTGGAAGAAATTATGTTATATTCTCAACTTCCACCACCTAGGTGAATTGTGTCTGTACAAAACCCACCCCTTTAATCAAGGTTTAATGACAAATCAAATTGGGTTCTCCAGGGGAAACAGGATGGAAGAAAAGAGAAGAGGAGGAGAAGAGGAAGAGAGAATGTCAGCCAAAAAGCTGTTCCCCACTGCACAGCCATGAAAAGGAGTATCAGAAGCTCCAAGAGAACACTGCAGAAACCCATCATGCTGCCTCAGACACCCTTTGTTTTTATCATGTACTATTAAAGCAGATCCTGCAAACTGAAGACCAGAGAACTGCTCTGCCAGGGAGAAATCCAGGCTGATGAGGCTGCTGTCTCTTCTCTACCTCTAGAAAAGAACTTTGGACCACAAAGATGTAATACGTTCCCTTCAGAAAGCACTGAAATTGTTTTAAAGCACAAAATGTAGCATCACCCTCACAAGACTCAAAGCTGAAAACTGGAACACTGATTCTTATGATACAATATCACTCCCTGAAAGGCAAAATACATCATATTTACCATTAGCTTTAAGAAAATACCACCCAAGTACATAGAATTGTATCTGGGCTCACTGCTACAATGCAAACAGCAAAAATCACCAGTGTAAGAGGCCTGCAGCAGTACTGAGATGCTGTCAGGACCATGCCCCAGCACTCAGTGTGTCCCTCACACTCAGACCCAGGTATGTACAACAGAAAACAAGGCAGGAGTTGTCAAGTTTAAAAAAAAGAAGTAAAACACTTCCTAAGGGAAGAAAGCAATTCAGACCTTGATAGCATTGTTACAAGTTAAATTTTAATCTCACTTTCTTCTTAGGTGGCTTTTCATTTGTTTGTTTGATTTAGTTTGGCATTGAACCAGCTGTTATACAAAAAAGCTTCCTGAAACAGGAAGGAGTCTTTCTTTTTCAGCTGTAACTTTTCTATTAATACCTGTTCTAGTCTGACTCACCTTCTGTTTCTCTAAACTTTATTAAATGTCATTTAACTTACAGCAAAACAAAGACATTATTTATTTGATTAAAAAAAATCACAAAGTAACTACTGACTTTTTATATTTATAAAGGAAAATTTACCATCAAATTAATTGACACTTGTCTTCCTTTTGTCCTAGAGCTGAAGTTTTGAGACAAATTTTACCAAACTCCACAGAAAATTAGCACACCTATTTTAATTTGTTAGATAGGATTTTTATATGCTATATTAAAATAAAAAGGCAACATTTTCCCTTTAATTACCTTTCTACTGGGATTATGGTGACATAACAAAATATATAACAGCAGAAGCATAAATAAATATACCACAATCATTGATTATTTAGATGTAAAAAACAGACATAAGCCAAACTCTGCTGAACTTAAGCAGCACGTAAGGTTACTAGTTGCAAAAATTTACTCCCAAGTGTAGAAAAGGTACAAAAAGGCTGCAGTAATTAGTGAGAGAATTAGGGTCACTTTAAACTATTGAACTAGATAATTGTTACATTGGTTATAAGTTAAAACATGTAAGCTACTCAGATGATTTCATCGTGCTAAACTTTAGTACTAATCCCTCAAGCACTTACTGCTGGGAGTTTAAAAATGTATTCTTCCAGGAAGCATTCCCTTGGTTTTGAATTAAAGTACTTGTGCTATTTAGATGGCTTACAGAGAGAGGAGAACTCGTTTAGAGCATCCTACTTGAAAATTATAAATACTGCTGCCATGGCCTCAGGGCTCGACATTCTTAGCTAATTGTCCCTGCCCATGGCAGGGGGGTTGGAAGTGGATGATCTTGGAGGTTCCTTCCAACCCAAACCATTCTGTGATTCTATCATTAATTAACCAGGAACATTTGTTGAATCTATATTCGTTTAATTTAATTTATTCTGAACTTTACTAGAAAGCAAGTCGTTGTGTCCTGGAGCTTTGTCTACAAAATCCCTATGGTCTACACACTTCCATACACATGGACTGAGAAGAAATACATAGGAAAGAAAACAGCCAAAACATCGTCTGAAAAACTCTGCACCACTGATCTTTGAACAGATAATCAAAGTTGAAATGTACACATATTAAATTACAAATAACCTTATTTGTCAAAAAGCTGGAGGGGCAGAGGAGGCATTAGCCACATTACATCTCACATGGTGTGAGCTCAAAGCACAGAACTCCACAGAAAACACGAGAAGCTAAAATCCAAATCCTCTCTCTATGCTGCAAGCCAGGAAGAATTTCCATCACACATCACATACGTCAAACCACAGAGATCAGTGTTGGATCTGCTCCTCCGTCCATATAAACAGCCTGAATAATTAAGGTTAAGATCCCAAGATACCTAGATCTGTGCTGACTTAAGGTAAGACCAATGCACATCATCTGAGGAACAGACGGCTCGTTTGGCTGTTCAGGGCATGTACACGCAGTTCATTCCCTTCCAACATCCATCTTCCAGCATGAAAGAGCACAAGTATTAATAAAAGGCAAAGACTATTACATGAAGTTAACCTCTGTGGCGGTGGTACGGATTGATAATAAAGGCCTTAGGGCCCCGGTGTGTGCCACTGTGGAGGAGGGGCTCTGGTGGAGAGTCCTCAAGTCTGAAGAAGCTTCCCCCGAGATAGAGACGACAATGGTCTAATCCCAGTTTCATTGAACCTGCCCCTTGTTCTGTTANAAACCTCTAATTTTGTTTGTTTATATTTTTCTAATACCCAACCCTCCTTTATAGTAACAGCTCAGCAATGAAATGCACTTAATGAAATCACCCATTACTAGGCCAGAGAGGAACAAAGTTAGGATTACATATCCAGAAATAAAGCTCAAATGAAATTCGTAACCACAGGAACTAATTGTGCCTCCAAGAAAAGTTAAATTTAACTAATGTCTGATGTCAGAGGCCTAAATTCAATACAATTGAATGAAATGAAAAATCTGTTTGATTTTTTTGAACTTTTCCCTCTTCTTTTTTAACCTAGAACATATAGTGCTTCGTATTTGGAAGAAACATCTATTTTTTATATCTGGCAATTCCTGCCAGAGATAGCACTGGTGGTAGAAATGGATGGGTGATTTCAGAATAGTTCTATGACTAATCTTTATTACAAACAATATTGAAATACACTCCAAGATTCTTCTGTTGAGCAAACACTCTTTCACTCAAGAAAGCCAGTTTACATGTGTGAATGGGCACTGTCAGGCAGCCACTTGAACATCAATACTGGGAAGCAGAGAGATGCTAGCACTAATTACAGAAATCTGGTGAAGGAGGTAGGAAATCACTGCCCCTCAAGCACAGCCTTGTGCAGCAGACCAAAACAGTAATCATGATTCATCTTTCATATGTTGCTAATCATTGCACACATGGTCCTAATTTCACACTCCCATGAGGAAAACTGAAGGGACAATTGTTTTTGAACTCTAACATCAAGATGAATAATCAATGTTTATCATACTCATTGCTCAGTAAACCAAGGGCTTTATATTTAACATCTGCTCTTCTTGTTTCAAAGCTTTATTGATGCTTTCAGCCAAGTAAAAATATTTTCTATTTGTAGAGTCATCAGTAAAATGATCAGTATTATTTAGATGCCTGAATTTTGAATTGCTTTCCAGAGAATATAACAAAATACATATTCCATGCTGATGTTTGCTGTATAAGTTGTGTGTACTCCATTGACTGCAGAATGAATTCTAAGCCCTGGGTGGATGGGTTGGTACTGTTATTACTTATAAACTTGGTGTGACTGACAACTGCAACCATAGATTTTGGTCAGATTTGCTGGTTTTTATACATATATTCCTGCATTGCATGCACAAATTATGAGAATAGCATTTAAAAAAACACCTCAGTGACACTGAAAAAGTTTGAATTTAAGTGAATTTAAGGAGCAACAGACTTTTTGGTACCTATTTCATATTTTAAAGTGGGACCTAGACTCTTCTAAATAGGTTGGTTTTAACTTATTTCACTAAGTTGGCATCTTTTGTGTTTGTTCATATGCAACCAACATAATTTAAAAGAAGCTACCAGATTTGGTTGGTTCTTTGTTGGTGGCTATTTAGTATTTCACTGCTTCATCTACAGAGCCACTGCACACAAGTTCAGCTGCAGAGGAGCTGAATGTGTCTTCAGAGCACCTCGGATTTGACCTGAGACATCAAAGGCAAAGCACTACGTTTCCTTCACTGTAAGTTATGTATTGGCAGGGAAAGAAAACCATCACTTTTGAGCATGAAGGAACGTCACAGAGTAAGAGAAGCATTTAGGCTGGAAAATACTTTTAGATCATTGAGTCCAACCACCAGCCCAGCACTGCCAAGCTCACCACTAACCCACGTCCCTCAGCACCACAATTACACGGCTCTCAAACGCCTCCAGGGATGGTGACTCCACCACTGACCTGGACCAATGACTGCCAACTCCTCTGGTTTAGAAGTTTTCCCTCATACCCAAACAAAACTTTCCCTGGCACAACTTGAGGCTGTTTCCTCTGGTCCTGTCCCTTGTCACCTGGGAGAAGAGCCCAACCCGCACCTGGCTACAATCTCCTGTCAGGTGTTGTGGAGTGGTAAAGCCCCCATGAGCCCCCTTTTCTGAAGGTTGAACACCCTCAGCTGCTCCTCATCACACTCCTGCTCCAGCCCCCACGAGCTTCCTTGTCCTTCTCTGGATGCACTCCAGCACCTTTTCTTGTACAGAGGGGCCCCAAATCCCTGACTATCCTGGATTAACAGGAGCTGGTTAGCTGCTCCTTGCCTAACACATCCTTGTCAACAACAGCCCATCGTGCACAAAGATCCCAGTTTTTCTTCCACGTTGCTATTGAAAATTCAGTGGTCAATTCCCAGGTGGTAGCACATAACTTGGACACAACTGTCCCTTAGGTTATCTGGTAGATCAGTCAGGCCCTTCCTCTGATCTGGAGGAACCCTCGTTTCATGTGAACATTCTTTAAGCTTTGATTTTTCTCAGCACAGCTCAGCCCTCCAGGGAGTAGATGCCTGGTGACCGGAGGCAGGCACAACACACATCCCTTTGTTTTAAAACCCTCAGGCATGTTGATATTTAGCATATTCCTTCTCCACCTCCCAGAGTACAGCTTTTTACCCCAATTTGAGCCCTATGGCTTGGAAACACATTATGAAGCACCCATACTAGCCTTATTTAAAAAATGTGTTAACTGATTTAACTAACAGTCAAAACCTTTCAAGAAGTAAGAAATTCAAAACCAGGACTGTATAGATGCCCCAGAGTGAGATATTAAATTATATAATATCATATTGCAAAGTGAGTTATAATCCAGGTATAGCAAAAAAAAAAGCCAATTTAAGTAAAAAACTGTGAGATAAAACTTACTTTGAAGAGCAACATATAATACTTATTTTCCTAAACCAAATACAAGGAACTCATACTCCCCTTGAGTTGTCCTGACCTTTTGTGATCATTAAATATCTCAATGACATTATCCATGGTTTTATGGTTGACTTCCCACATTCTGTAATTACATTTTGTCTGAACAATCCTTCTGCCACTTCAACTAGATATGGTTTTCTCAAGGTCCTCCTATCAAGAAAGAATATTGAACTGAACAGCTGCTGGCTTAAATCCCACCAGAGACGGGGGTGGTCCTGAAAGGTATTCATGGACACTCATTTCATGGGGTCTTTGGGGATTTTTGAGGTGAAACACGCTGGCTGAAGAGCAGGAGCCACAGCATATCCCACCTGAATAAAAGAAAACAGAAAACCAACCAAACCAACCAGTAAAAATGCCTTTTCATTATGCCCCGTTCCTGCCTGGTTTAGTTTCTATCTAAAAAGGCAGCATAGAAGGTTATCTTACACACGAGTCTGTGTGACAGAGAAGTGAGACACCACTGTAGCGGGAAACACTACAGGAAGCATTTCCAGCCCCGCTCTTCAGATACAGCACGGCTCCACGCAGCTGTTCCCTGAAATGCTGTGGACTGGATTCTTTAAGGCACAGGCAGTTATTAGGGCACAACTCAGCAACAAAGGAAGCAAGTTTAATCTGCACTGTTCACTACCTACCGTGAAAACCTTAAACCTCTGAGTCTCAGGAATTTAAGGCAGCAAAGCATGGCACAGAATGGGCAGGACCAGCTCCGATTTCTCTCATGTAAACTGAAAGTTGCCTAAGAAGTTTTCTATTGTTTGCACTGACACAGTCTATTTTTTCCAACGTTGTTGTGCAAATCATGTTTGGTAAATTAAAAGCTTTCCAAAAACAAACAAAAAGCCCCCAGAAATTAACAGAGTAAGTATTTTCAAACAAAGCCCATTTCCCACAAACGATACTGAAATGTGCTGGTCTAACGATATTTGGACAAAAGCCAAAAGTCTGCAGTTAAAGCAGTGTCTCTTAACTGTGGGACCTGACCCCTGGCAGGAGAATTCCGAGAAAAGACGAGGTGTTTGGGAAGGGGGAGAAAAAGCAATGCCAAGACAGGTGCAGGAGCAGTGATTATGACTGGGAAGGCTACAAACGGTAAAGTTGCTTTCAGAGGGACCCAAGACAAATTAGTTTGAGCAACACTGACTTGTGCTGTAAACAACAAACAGAGTAACACGTATCTGAAAAAATGGAGGAGACATTAATGAAACCTGTAATGGATGTTTGCTGCTTAACATACCGCACAGCACACTGTAAAATCAACGAGCTGACTATTCCCTTCAAAGAATGAATGTCTCCTTCTGGCAGGGAGTTACCCACAACCTCAGTAAGCCCACAGGGTTCCTGACACTTAGAGGAGTGATTGCATGAGCACTGAATTTTAGTTTATGCCCAAGCACTTCTAAACTAACCCATCCATGAAACAATTAAACAATCTCTTTTCATTCATTTTATTGACTGTGCATGTACTGTGCACACAGAGCCAGAAGCTGAGAGGCACAGTCTGTGTCTCACAAAGATGTTCAAACACAGAAGACAAACAAGAAAAGGTTTCAAGAAGTGACTGAAGCAGGATAGATCAATGGATATATATTATTTATATTAGTATGTACATAATATATATGGGTATGTTCATTCCTTCATTTTGCTTTCCACATTAAGAAATTAAGTAGCTTTCAGAGGACAGAACATCAGAGAAAAAGTAAAGCAAAGAAAAATACTTCAGAGTTACAAATTGTATCTTGCAAGATTTTATGCACATAAAGGTTTGCTGCTTCTCCTAAGTGAGTAAGTTCTTCCAAGCGAGACAGATGCAAAAAGAGAGTCATTGCCTTTAAAGCTGAGCAAATGCAATGGCACCTGGAAAACAACTAAAGGAGCTTATTTCCAAAATCCTATATGGTTCCCTAATAATGTTTTGCTGCCAGATTCCTACCTTTCAGTCTGGAAACTCCTAGCACGAGCTCTTTGTTTGATTTCAGGTTTCATCCAAAGGAACAGAAAATCTGTAAAAGTAACTAGCACTGACTTCATAGGTTCAGTTTTAAGCTCCAGCCAGAACACAATTCACAATTATGACTAATTCAGGGTGGGTTTTTTACTCTTCATTTCTCGATATAATGCCAAAGTGCACACACACAAAAGAAGTCCCTCTAACAATACTGAGGGAAACTGTCATCAAATGTGGATTAACTGCTTTATTCATAGCAACTTGACTTAAAAAAAATTCTAATCTGAAATTTACTGCAACGTTGGACATTTTCATGGCAAACAACCTCAGAGCAGGCAGACTACAAATACTCTCTTTGCAGTACAGGGTGAGTTTATCCAATTTGCAACTTCTGAAAATGATAAGAACAGCTGCTTGCAAGGAAATCTTTAAAGCAGAACATCACATAAAAGCTGGAATGTGAAACATCTGACATAGCACATGTATTTTGTCTTGGTGTATTCAGACAATGCTTCTCCCCAGATCTTTCTCCTGTATTATTTGAAAGTCACTGAAATTCTATAAGAGTTTGCCATCAGAAAATATGAAATGCATATGCTTAGAAAATTCACTTTAATTCTTACTTACATGAATGGAACATACAGGCACAACTACAGAAAGAATTACATATTCACAAGAGACCATGACTGCAAAGAATATTAACGTACTTTGGTTTTGTAGGACAACATATAAATAGACCAAAGCCCTGGCTCAGGAGGATATGGTGGCAAGGTAATTTAGCAATAACTGCACTGATTAAAGGGCCACAGAACTCATAAAACTTTTAAAGTAGGTAGGATTTGGGATTCTTCCATCTTAATCCCTCCCTTTGAAATAACACAATTATTTTGGACAGAAAAACATATTCCTAGGGATTTAGAAACACACAATTGTTTAGAAACACACACTCATCCATGAGATTTGAAAACTGAATTCATGAACAGTATGGTTCTAGTCCAGGAATAACCAATGGTTTACTTGCCAAACCCCCATGTTCCAGCTTTAAAGAATCACTCACCATTCCTCCAATAGTATCTTTACTACCTCACATGAAACTTGTTTTTAGAGGAGGTGAAGCAAAAAACCAACTTTCTTTAAAATAACCCAAGCATCTCCTCCCAAAGTTCCCCTCCTTGTGAGCTACAGAACTGAAAAAGCCTTGGGCAGTGAGAAGCCAGGACCTGAAATGGGATAGGCAGCTACTCAGCAGCAGTGAAAAGGTGCCTCTGGCACTAAGTTCCCTGTCAGGAGGCACACAAGGAGAGCAGCAAACCAAGAAGGGCCACATTTATTCCACACACAGCCATGTTATACAATCTGCTCCTCAGAAGCGAGGGGCAGATTGCGGCAGTTTCAGAACACACCAGCATGACTGTTCCAGACTTTTTTACTGTGGATGGGGAGAGAAAAAGAAGCCAGAAAGATGGAGAGGCCATTGTGTCAAACACAACGACTGAAAATACTTTTGGGTTAGAAGTAAATGTTCTTGTACCTCAACTGTGCTAATAAAATCAATTACCTTTCCCTACAGACCTGCTCCTAGGAAGAAATCAACTGCTCCTCCCTTTGTTCCTTTCCCTCAGTTAATGGACAAGCTGCAGAAGCTGCTTCCTGCAGGCAGACTGAGGCCTCAGCTGTGCTGCCTTTCCTTCAGCTGTGTTCTAGGGACAGCCTTTGCTTCCTCTGCTGCTACACTTTGTTACTCCCACCTCCCCAAAATCTCTGCCAAGAGAGATTCTTGCTGCTGAACTACGCATTTTTAGGGAATAATTCCTTCTCAAAGCCTCTGTCTAGTCCAGGTCCACAGAGAAGATGAAAATTACTCCACAGCTTAAGCAGTAATACATTCAACAGAGAGGATTAGAAGGTCCAGTGCTTGCTGTGTACTGATGATGCACATGAACTTCAGAGACACAGGCAGATACATTTGGTGGCTGCAGATTTAAAGCTCTGGCTGTCAGGGAATTTATACACCCCTGGTTACCCTCTGTGGAGTACAGCCATTGTACCTGCAGCCAAAAAAACCCCATTTGCAAGTGTCAGAAACACACCCAAAGCTGCACAAACACTTCTTGCTCACCTGAAGGATACTTGGAAGGCATAGCAGTAAAATATTCCAACTATACCAGCCCATCTCTGCAGACAAACTGGAGCTTCCCCACTTACAGACAAGCAGGAAAAGCTCCACCGAATAATCGACACCAGGAATTTGAACACAACCAAATAAAACCATCCAAAACACAGTTTTCTGAGGAAGCATTCATGAGAATGTTTCCAGGAGCTGCCAACCTTGCACAAAGTTCATCTCGTGATTCAACCACTTCTTTGCACAGAATAGTTTCTGCCATCAGGATTGTTGAGGCTTTTCACAAAGAAAAAAAGGATGAAGAGAAGACAGAATACATTCCAGTTTTCCTGTGTGCTCATCTGTCTTCAGTACTTGGATTCAAAAACCATTAAGTATTGCTAAAGTTTACTGTTGGAAAAAAAATCAGGGAAATATGTGTGTTTTACGTATATCTGTACTGGCAAACTCTTCAGGCATTCTGTGCTATCAAGTCCCATGTGGTGTTTAACCACTAAGAAAGGCACCTAGATACAATATTTAGAAGAGATTTAAGGTCTGAAATGGTACTGAAACTCCAGTCTGACTGCATTCAGTTTCCACTAATGAAAATCACACCCTATGGATATCACACTTCATGATACACTTGACCAAGTCAAACACTTTAAGGGATGCATTTTTCCTCAGTATTTCGTGTTAAGTGCTTCTGAAAGTTGGCCAAAGCAAAGGTTACACATCCTATCTGTCCATAACTGCCCTTTTCATACCAATTAATACAGTACTTGACATGAAATGTGATACCTGCTGAAACACTGACACAACCTGTACCACAACCTGCTTGGGCTTTAACACAGTGTCATTTGCTTCATTACTATTTAAGCTCTTACAAGATTTTCATTCTAAATCTTTTTCTAGAACCTTGGAACGCTTTTTGTTCTTCTATTACTGGTTAAAATTGAATTATCCAACTAAAAAACCAAACCAAAACAAAACAAAAAAAAACCCACAAACCCATGGCAAAGAAAATCTACACCTTTAATATGTAATTAAGAACATTTAATTTTTCAGTCAAATCAGATTTTTTAAAATGACAGATTGCAATACTCACTAATAAATAATAATAATAGGAAATAATACTGTGGGAAAAATTACAGGAACCCTAAAATCAAATGCCTGAGGTGCAAATGGAGGCTGGGCATATGGGTCTGTTCTGTCATGGCCTACTCCGACAAGATGCAGGAAAGGTACAAAGTCCCTTCAGCCTCAGGGAAAACACCACTGCTGTGCTGCACCAAAGAAATACCTCTGCTGTCCACACCAGCAGCACCAATTAGAGCCAGACTCAGTCCACACTGTCCTTACAAGTCAGAGGAACCTGAAAGGAAGGTATCCTAAACTGTAATTTCGCCCATCTGACTAAAATTATAAAAATACAGAAATTAAAAAAAAATCCTTTTAGAATCCTACATCAAACACATGAGCTGCTCAAGTGAGCACAGCACACTAGAGGCGGGTTTCAGTTCATGCCCTTCAGTGATACTCACAGCAAGTAACAGGCTCCACAATGAATCCTGAGATGAAACTTTTCTTGTGTTTCAAAGGAAGGAGTGCTTTGTTTTTGCATACAGATTTAATTAATTAATTTTTAGCCTACACCTCAGATAATAAAACTCTTCCAAACTGCTCAAACTAAGTAATAAATCTTGACACTCTTAAGGCTTGTTTCCTATTTTGTGTTCCTGCATAGCTGAGAAAAATTCCACACACCTAAATAACTTACTTGATGTAGAATTGAGTATTTCAGGATGTTACTACATGATAAAGATAAAAATTTAAATCTTTTTCTCTGCCAGCTTTCATGTTCCCTGGACAAACATGGCCATTTAAAAGGTACAGTTATTTGAAATGCTTTAAATACTTTTAAATGTGGAGCTGTTCAAGTACTATTTAACACATGAAAAACACCAAAATTTCAACCTGACTGCTTGAAGTTTCCATTAATAAAGTTGTAATCCATGGATCTCACACCTTGTAACACATCTGAAGACGAGACAACTTGAAGAAATGCACTGATCTGGAAGGACCCAACCAACAGGCAGGAATTCACACTCTTAAAAACCCAACCTACTGCAAACACAAAGCTCTGACACTTTGAAGCAGTCTGGCCGCTGCACAGCAACTCATCCAATTGCTGCTCACTTGGCACAAATAGGTACCTGGATACACCTGAAAATACATTTCCACTGTTCCTTCTGCCTTGAAAAGGTTAAGGGATCAAGACTGAAAGAAAGGAAATATGTGACATTAATAAGCAGTATCTTCACATAAAATACTATAAAGCAAAAAAACACATTTGAAAAAGCTTATACTCTACTTAGATATTTCTATTACATGGATATTCACAGTGATTTTTCTGAAATCAGACACTTTTACCCTAGACCATAGACTGAAGTGATTTGAAATGGAAATATTTCCTGTCCACTCACTGCCAGTTTCTGTTCCCAGAGTGATATAACAGATGACATCCAGTACAATAAATTCTTTTATTAACCATAAATTTGAGCCTGCTTTAGGGATTTGAAGTGTTCAGTTTCATGCTGAAAAAATGTAATGTTATCCACAGACCATCAGCATGTGTAACAAAAACAGAGCCGCAGGTTATGTGACTTTGATTGAATAATGACAAAATTTCATCTGAATTTAAAAATACTTGGAAAAGCATTTACACTAATTGTTTAACCTTTTATTTTTAAAGATCCATGGACACTAATTTATCTTTTTCTGCAGGAAGGAATCACTTCTAAAAAATAAAGTCTCTTTATGGAATGACAATGAACAAGTTGTCTTCTGGCATTCATCTTATTTAAGAAGCCAGAATGCAAAGGAAGTTTTAAGATAGCATTTAAATACACAGATTAAAAAGTCAAATTGAACCTGTGTTTCTCTCAAACGTTCATCTGACTTCCTTCTGTCAACATTAAACTGAACATATATATAGCTAATCCTAAAACACTGAACAGGAAGACATAAAATACAATCTCATTATTGTAGTAAACTGAGAAGTAAATCCAAAGATCATCGAGTTTCACTTCCAGTAGTAACGATAGCTTATAACAGGAATACTGCTCGGATATAATTGTAAAGTATAAACATGGAAACAAATTTCTGTTTGTCGCAGCAAACCCTACCCACAGTGGGAGGAGAGGGAGGAATCCCACCTGTAAGTCCCAGCCAGCTCCCCACAGACCAGCTCGCAGATAAACCACTGGAGTGTGCGTTCTGGAGCTGCAGTGGCTGAATGGAATATAGCAAACAATACCTAAAGACGCAAACCAAATGCAATGTGCTCGCACTGAGCAATCACCATGCACAGCTACCAGCACTGTTAGACGATATTGGGTGTTATTCTATCGCTTTTTGGGGGCTTTGATTCCTACATTTACTGCCAGAAGGTAATAAAAAGAAACTTCTGTCGTTGCAGCTCATTCTTCAGTGAGCTGAATGTCCCATTTTCAAACCTCTGCATGACATTTCACGGCCAGTGGTCCTTAATGAAAAAGAACCCCAAAAGTGAATGGCATGATTAGTGAATTACTCTTACAAATGCAACTATATGGAGAAACCTAAGCTATCCCAACTTGCATTATTCCTAACTAATGAATAAAAGATAAAGCTTTTGTTTCCTTTGATGTTCTGAAGAAGCATAGAAAAATAACTTTTCACCTGTTAAGAGTCTGGCTGAGTTAGATGTTTGTTTTTTCTTTTTGTTTCTTATTTTAACTCTTTTCATAGTTAACCTATTACTCCTGTCAGAAGGTAAACTAACCTAATTATTAAACACCACCAACATAATTTGCTCAAAACAGAAAATTAGACAATAAAGCAAAGTTGTAACTATGCAATAGATCATTTTACTGGTTCTTTGAGAAGTATCTTAGCTAAACTTTTTGTAGTAAACAACAGAAAAACCAAAAAGATATTCTTTCATAACTAAAGCATCAGGCTGTACACCTGGCCCTTTCTCCTTTTGGGGCTGTTAACACTTGCTTTGTGAAGCAGTACCAGGAGACCTCAGATAAAATTTTTGACAGAGTAAACAAAATGAAAGCTCCTTATAATGGGGAATAACCCTTAACTGTACTCCCTAACTATACAAATTTGCTCACAGACACTGTATTAATAAGAGATACTGTCTTCAGAGCAAGATAAGAAATAGAGTTAGTAAGACCCGCTGGGTCAATATGTAATTTTAGTGGTAATCTGACCAAATTCCATTCACAAACTATAGGCTGGATGGTGAAGTGCCCCCCTTGGGTTACAAATGAATAAACTGCTCTTCATTTCCTGGCAGGAAGGGTTGTATAGCGTTACCGTGAGCTCTGTATTCCACCACAGAGTTGGCTGCATTTCAACAGATGCTGAAGTGATTTCTGAAACATTATCATCTTCTCGCTTGTGAAAAACTCACTGTTAAAAACACCTCATATGAAAAATCTTGGATAATTTATATGCTCGTTATACTAACCTCAAACTCTTTTCATGAGATACCTCTAAAACAGTATCTAAATTAACATGTCTTAAGGGTGGGAATTTTAAAAGCATCTCAATAGTTACATGGAACACTAGGCCTAATCACAAAATTAGTTTGGGGATTTCCTGACTCCCCTGTCCAGGTCCTCCACCTCCATGCTGTAGTTCACCAGTTTGAAACCTATACTTAACATAACAGCATGGGGACCTCATTTTATCCATGTCATTGAAATCACTCCAGTTGTGAAAAGGGGAAAAAACAAATGAAACAAAAAAAAAATAGGGATTCTTTCAATTCAAACTGCTTTAATAACGTGATTTACATTGCAGCTCGCAAATAGGTGCATTAAAGCAGGTGGGGAGGGAAGGGCAAACACCAACACCAAAGTGGGAGGAAACAGAGGGGAGTGAGAAATTCACTAACCAGCTTCACTGCTGAGTCAATATAAAACACAACTACACCCCTGAGCCACAAAAGAGAACAAATCCCATTGAAAGGTAACAGGAGTTAGGGCACTTCATTCTTTTTCAGAATCCCACTCCAAGCTTCTAAGGATCTGCTCACACTTACAGGGTGAAGCTTAAATCACCCATTTATACCTCATATCTCCCAAACTTCAAGGGCAAGCCCAGCACAAGCTTGAAAACTTTGCCAAAAAGGTTTGCAATTCAGCAACGCGCCCTTCCCACACCATATTTAATGTTCATCCAGACAGAGCACTCTTTATGCTCAACATAAATTGCGCAACTTGCCAGTTTCAACTTCCATCCTCATTTTGTTACTACTGCCTACAATGGGGGACAAGCCCGGACAGGAAGATAAAACTGATTCCCATAGAAACTGGCGGAATAGGAAGCAGTGCAGGCTGGCTTTACAAGGGCTGTGAGACAAGATACAGCCTGGCACCTTAATAAATAGCTCAGACAGAGAAACAGAATGGAACTGTTCATTGGCTGGGCAGCTGTAATCAAGTTACTCTGGTACATTTGAGGGGGGAGAAAAAAAATCACACAATCATTAAGGTTGGAATCTGTCCCTGAGGACCTGTTAGTAAAGGAAGTTATTCCTGTGGGATAAACAAAGCTACAACCTTAGGACTCTGCAAGAACACAGCACGTGGGTTGTTCGGGGACACACCTAGGCAACAATGAGACTGAAGACAGCAACTACCAACTAAGCCCAAGTAGCAGAAATTGCCCAGCTCTGGGTCAGCCAGACCCCCAGCCCTGCTCCTGCTGCTGAGCCCGCTGGCTCCACTTTGGGATGGCTCTGGGCAGCACTGCCCCTGCTGAGGGGATCACCCAAACCCTCCCCACAGGATGCACTGGGAAGTGAGGAGCACCGTGAAGTGGGGACCCCCTTCAGCAGGTACCAACAGCACCAGACACAGAGCAGTGGCCAGAAAAGAGACACCAACAGCCCCAGACACAGAGCAGTGCCAGAGGAGAGGCACCAACACCCCCAGACACACAGCAGTGCCAGAGGAGAGGCACCAACACCCCCAGACACAGAGCAGTGAGGGAGGAGAGGCACCAACACCCCCAGACACACAGAAGTGGCCGGAGGAGAGACACCAACACCCCCAGACATGAAGCAGTGGCTAGAAGAGAGGCACCAACACCCCCAGACACACAGAAGTGGCCGGAGGAGAGACACCAACACCCCCAGACATGAAGCAGTGGCTAGAAGAGAGGCACCAACACCCCCAGACACACAGAAGTGGCCGGAGGAGAGACACCAACACCCCCAGACATGAAGCAGTGGCTAGAAGAGAGGCACCAACACCCCCAGACACACAGAAGTGGCCGGAGGAGAGACACCAACACCCCCAGACATGAAGCAGTGGCTAGAAGAGAGGCACCAACACCCCCAGACACACAGAAGTGGCCGGAGGAGAGACACCAACACCCCCAGACATGAAGCAGTGGCTAGAAGAGAGGCACCAACACCCCCAGACACACAGAAGTGGCCGGAGGAGAGACACCAACACCCCCAGACATGAAGCAGTGGCTAGAAGAGAGGCACCAACACCCCCAGACACACAGAAGTGGCCGGAGGAGAGACACCAACACCCCCAGACATGAAGCAGTGGCTAGAAGAGAGGCACCAACACCCCCAGACACACAGAAGTGGCCGGAGGAGAGACACCAACAGCCCCAGACATGAAGCAGTGGCTAGAAGAGAGGCACCAACACCCCCAGACACACAGAAGTGGCCGGAGGAGAGGCTTGTGCTGCCCAGCTCCGCAGTGCCAGCAGCTCAGAGCGGGGCAGCCACACAGCGTCAGGCCACTGGAAGTACGAAAGAAAACCCAATCAAAGCACAAGTCAAAGTGTTTCCACTGATTTTAATAGGTACAGTTTTAGCTCTTTAAACAAAACAGCCCAATAAAACCAGAAACAAATCCCTTCGTTTTCCGTGTTTGAAAGGAGAACAGATCAGGGTGTTGTTTCTACAAGCAGACGACAGAGGCCTACTTGGAGTTTGCTTAAATCACTGTATGGTATAAAAAGATAACATGATTATTGTAAGTCTCTAAAGTTGTATTTTTTAATGCTTTCTGATTCCAGGCCAGTCACACTTGGAATTACATATGTTTAACAGTGCAGCTGATAACTCATAATTTTAACAATTTAGAAGATTAACTGTTTGGACCTAAACATTCTCTTATTATGCTTTTCTATGAGCTAAACTAACTTCACATATCATTTTAACCTGCATTATTTGGGGGGAGGAAAAAAGGAAGAGGCTTTTTTAGTCTGTAAAATTAAGATTTTAAAAAGGGGGCTTTCACAAATCAGATTACTCTTCAGTATTTTACATACAAATAGCTGAAACCAAACTTCACCACAGATAAGCAAACACAGAATGAATTTCCTTTCACGAATACCAGAATTCAACCCAGCAGCTTGCTTCCTCCTGGAGTTCCATACCTTTTAGAGGAAAATATTAGAAAACATACAGAAATATTTTTATGCTGTAATTACAAAACTCAGGAAAGTAAGTTTATTTTATAAAGGTAGAGTGAACTTTAAGCAACAACGTGAGTTTGGGATTCCCATGGAGAACTAAAATCCTCCATTTGAAAATACAAAGCAAAGTTAATTAGAGAACACAGTTTGAGCAAAGAAGGCTCTTGCAAAGAGCTCTTAGAAAGGATCACCTTGAATGTGTTTGATGCTGAGGTGACGCCATAACTTTTCTTCACACAAAAGCAGTCATCTACAGAGCACAACCAGATGTTAAGTTTTCTTTTCTTAGTTTCTGTAAACCTCTGTGACCTCCCTCAAATTAAAAAAGGGAATAGCATTTTTAAAGCCACAGGAGCTATCATTAGTGAAGCATTCTAAGGATTTTCATTAATTCATAGCCAGCCAACCAGGAATTTTCCCACAGCCGTATACAAAAAAAGTCAGGGAAGTCATTGATTGCTTGGTTGGATTTGAATGTAGTCAGAAGTAAGATCAGAAATACCTAGTCCCTCCCACTGATATAAGAGTGAAGAACATAGGCAAGGTCAGAAATTAAAATCCAAGTCTGCCCACCAACCATGAGGAAAACCCAGCAGGGCCGTATAACAGGGAGTATAGAAATGGTTATTACACACAGTTTTGTGAGATAAAGGATCGTATGGATAGATCAGTACAAATCAACCATTTGGAAACCTTAAAGCCCAGAATGTGCAGCTCCAAGCAGATCTGCAGGCCCATCCTGTCCTTCAGACAGCAGCCTCCAGATGTGATTGATGTTGCCCAGTTGTTGGTGTCATAGCCACCCCTTAGAGCAGCTCACGTCCCCATACACACATTTACTCAGAGCCTTTTGTGCTCCACACACTCCTTAACAGCCCCTTGTTTCTGTGCACCCAGGGCTCGGCACAGAAGGAGTCTATACCTTCAGTGTGAGATGCTCTGAATGCAAAGGCTGGAGAAGCCAGAAGGTGTTCCAGCAGCACTGCCCTCCCAGTGCCCACACTGCCCCCGGCCCCACTGCAGCGAGCTCGGCAACACGGCCAGGGAAAGGAACAGGTCTGGGAGAGACTCAGGGTAACACAGCCAGGGAAAGGAACGGGCCTGGGAGAGACTCAGGGGTAACACGGCCAAGGAAAGGAACGGGTCTGGGAGAGACTCAGGGGTAACACAGCCAGGGAAAGGAACGGGCCTGGGAGAGACTCAGGGGCAACACGGCCAAGGAAAGGAACGGGTCTGGGAGAGACTCAGGGGTAACGTGTCCAGGGAAAGGAACGGGCCTGGGAGAGACCCAGGGGCTTGGCTTGCTCACTCCATGCTGCCAACAGCAGGTGCATCAGTCAGCAGAGATGCCAGCGCTCCACAGGCACCTCTGTGCGCTGAGAGATCACCAAGAGGGACAAATTCGACTCAGATCAGTCACAGACACACCACTGTGGCTGTCCTGAATGAACCAGAACACATCTCAGTTTATGCTCTCAGGCTTGCAGAAGAGGTGTGATACCTGATGTAGCATGAAATCTCCTAGGTCAAAACTACCTCTCACGTTTATTTGGGCACATTGGAGTATGAGTGATGTGCCCCAAAAGCAGATTTACTATCCTGCTGAATAACAGCCCGAGGAGGAATAATAAAAACAGGATGTCTAGAACAATTCTTCAAAGCCAATAGTGACATAATATTGTAACAGCCTTCAAGTGAGAGAATTTCAGAGAATACAGTATCTCCTGGAACATGTGCTGATGCCCAATAAAACTCTAATCCAAGCTTTAAATATTTTTAATAATCAAATCAAACTTTGGGAGAACAAATCCCTACCCGCACACTTGATTTTCCTCCCACTCTTGGAATCTACCACACAGAGGTGAGAGGTGACAGGAGGAGAACAATGCTACCACTTGTACTTTTAAAATCCAGGAATGATTAGACATGATGCTGAAAGTACAATTCACTGAGTGAAACAGGCTGAAGCATGTTAAAATACACATTTATACCCTAGTTTGGCTGGCAGAATTTTGGCTAACCAGAGTGATAATACCTGTGTCTCTGTTGTATGAATATTGCAATGAGCCTGTCCATTACTGGCGTAAGCCTGTATTCACTACCTTAGTATGTGTTTATCAAGTCAAAGTCTTTCTGATAAAACCACATAGAAATATTGGGTGTCAAAATGTGCCACTCCTGTTGGGGAGAGCTGGGGAGGACAAACAGATGGACAGAGAAACAATTATAAAATACTATATGCATGAAAGGATAAAATACTTTTTCAAGTTGGGACTTAAATTGTGACCCTTAAATAAAGTCTCACATTACCATAACCTAAAATTAAGTACTTCAAATGTACTGATCTAACATTATTTTAAGTTACTGTAACTTACACTTTCATTCAATCCTTTTTTATAATATAGAGATAAGGATATAAAAAATAAGTATTCATGTATCTCATACTACTTTTATGTGGTTTTTTCCTAGGTGTGATGTATTAATGCATAATATTCATTTTTAAATCTAAAAATAACAATGTAAAAACTGCTATAGGAACATCAGCACTAACCCAAACTTTAAGAAAAAATATATTTCAAATATACCTCATTACACTGGTAGCAGCATATATAAAACCAAAGCAATATACTTGAAGAAATTTTTACTTTTAAAAACTGAAAATGGCATTCAAGCTTAACAGTTCTGCAGTAATACTTCACACTCATCTTGTTTGCTTCTAAAAACACATGCTAAATTTATGGGTAAAATTCAGCCCTTGAGCATAATTAAGCAGGCAAGTTCACATCAAAGCTTTGTTTCATCATCTTTAGACTGATCTGTTGGAAAAGACAGCTGGTCCTTATTAAACACCCTTTAAATGTTGCAGTTTTAATTAAGTAACATCCATGTTATATTAACATTACCAAATAATTAACTAAAGAAAAGCTAGTACCATCTAATCACGACAGCTTAACATCCTTTCACCAGTGGACTATAAAGTATTAATCTATTAAAGCAGAACTTGTTCTTAAATAAATGTCTCAAGATTTTAAATTAACAAGTCTGATACAGCAGTTTCTATACTTGTACTTACTCAAACGCAGATTTTGAGGGGAATTAAGGCAGGGAGTGGAGTTCAGCATCTAAAGTTCTAGAGAGGAAATCAATCAAATCTGTACCAGTCCCAAGCAACTTCAGCTGCAGAAACCCTGCTAAGCCAACAGCTGATGAATTATCATCACATTCAAACCTCCCAGTTTCATGCAAACACGTAAGGAAATACACAATTTTGTTGTTAATGCTGAGAGTTAGTTTCAATTACATAAACATAGGTTTCCATATTTTTTCCCTCTGGGTCGTGTATTTGAATGCTCATTCTGAAAACATAGGATTAAACTGCACAGCCTCACAGTTCCTGAGGGAACAGTCATCAGCTACTTTAAACACAAACACATTTAGGCTACTTTGTACATTTTTAAATTCATTTAAATAGGCAGATTGTCATCAATACTTTTTGACGCTAGAGTAGAAATGGGGTCTCATTCTCTGCTACATTACTCAATAAACTAAATTCAAAAAGAAAACCCCAAAACAAACCCTGGAGAGAGCCTGAAGCCAAATCCTAAGCTAAACAAAAGTGACACAGATGCCTACCTGCATGACTGACCACGCTTGCAAAGCCTGGCACTCAACGTTTTGCTTTCTATCGACTCTCAGAACTCAGGAAGCTCTAAGTGACACATCCCATCGATTCTGGAACGCTATCACATCGCTCTGTATGCCAGGGACAGAAATCTATCGATTCTATGAATTCCAAACAATGGAGGATAGGGAACCGCAGGCATCTGGTCTGCAGAGCTTTAAAGCAGCCCTGGAACTGTCTACAGATTAAAGAACTCGCTGATGGCAAACGTTAACACCTTCCACCATGCTCCATCTTGCATCTGTCTTCTGCTTAATACCTTTTAAAATTTTTAAATACTCTGCAAGAGAAAATCTGTGTTTTTTAACTGTTGGAAAATAACATGAAATAGAAGGGACACATTCAGATTTTGGTAATTTCTTATCATTTTATGGGGTGTTTTTCCTCCAAAATAAAGTTCCCAAAACATGCACTTAGCTGGGAAGAGTATTTCCATCCAACCTAACTCTGTGCCTAGCAGATCCTAACTGCAGAGGAGCATGAGTCTACTTTGGGATGCTTGAGGAGATAAATGTAGGGACAGAGAAGCATGAGCCTAAGGAATAACGAGGCAGGCAGAGCTCCCAGTTGTGGAACAGTAGGAAATCTTCAGAGTCTCTGCTCTGAAGTGAAAAGGAAATAGAAATTCCTTCCAGAAGAGCACAGAAGGGGACGCAGGGAGTTTCAGGCAGGATGCACGGGAACAGAGCCCCCAGTCTGTCTGAGAAGCTTTGCTTAGCAGAGCAAAGGAAGGGACAACTCTGCTAACGAGGAGGAGAGCTTTGGAAAAATGCTGGATTATTTATTCTTCCTCATCATACAGTCACACTAAATTTAAGCTTTCTACTGAACACAGTTCAGTGCCAGGAACTTCAGAGGAATTAAACATATGAAAAAAAATTACTCATGTGTGTAGTCCCATTAGAATCCACTAAACAACTTGAGAGTAAAGTTGCTCACGTGTTTAACACTGAATAAATGAATCTGAAATATATTCAAATCACCCTCAGATCGCAAGCCTGTCTTCTCTGTGCACCTCATGGTGTGTTTATAGCATGACAAAAAATTCAGAGACTGCTTTTCCAGAATAGCTCCCCATGTGGACATACTTATTCTAGATTAAAAGAGGCCCTTCTCTGAACTGCTTTTTTCTGGATAAAGGTATGCATATGAGGTACTAAGATCATCCATATGGAAAACTACTTTGCAATACTATTCTACTTTAAGTAAATGTCTACTCTAATCTGAAATCATATTCAGTGTTGGAATACATCGAAATTTCTATTAAACATCAATGACAGAAATCCTACCCTTAGCAAAGTCAATCCAAATTCTACAATCCTGAACCCATTGAAATCTGACGATTTTTAGCCACAGTAATGTTAAGTTACTCATCCTGGTATTAACTGCTTTCCTGCTACAGACACATGTTGAGTTTGCAAGACAAATGCCAGTGTACTACCAAAGAAGATGAGTAATACAGGTTCTAAATATATTTTGTGATGGAAGTTGTAAAAACAGACAAATAAAAAATCACATCTAGAATGTGATTTAGTTTGTAGTTTTGAAAACGTTAATTTCAGGAGCCATAAAGCCAACAAATACTTCCTCATCACATCCTTTTAACCATAGTCAGTAATATGCTCTCATAGTCCAGTAACATGCTCTCATTAAGTCACTGCTACAAAATACTGAGGATACTTAAAACTGTATTTTGTACAGTAAAAGAAACCTGTGCATTACTTGTGCATGTATGTACATATTGCCTGTGTGTGTATGGAGGAAAATGGAACAGATTCTCAAAAACAACAGTCAGATGATAAAAAAGGTTCACTGTAGGGAAGTGCACCACACATTTACAATTTTAGCAAGGAAAATACCCATTGTGCATGTACCTAAATGCACATACAAATCCAGCCAGCTACATCTTATTTCTCCTTGAACAACCATTAAGAGTTAAATGATATATTTTTAGATTATTTATGCCCTTGAGAATTACCTTGATTCAATCACTTCAGTTAATGCAAACTAGACATTTTTACTTTCTCTGTATAAAATGTTAAGATTTATTCATGCCCTTAACACAGATTAATTAGACACTACTTATAAATAACCTGCAATAAGAATAACTATTTGAATAGGATACAATTACTTAGGGCTTGTGTCTTTTCAATCAGTCAGTGTCCCTGCAGTGTTTAGAGTGGCAGAGGGGAAGTGGCCTGTGGTTAAACAGAGGAAATACCAAGGAATTTTAATAGAGCAAATACTCTCTTTACTTCCTACAGGGTACTACTTCAAAGGCAGCCCTGCTCCAGAGCAGACAATGTGTTAGAGGGGCCATCACTCATTTAATAGTATGTCAAGTCTACTCAAAACTTACATGCAGCCCAAGATAAATACCACACAACTGAGACAATGGGTACCATCCCGCAGTCATTACCCTAATAAATGCTGCCCTGCCTGCAGTACGGAGGCAATCATGTGCAAGGGTGGCATTACAAAATCAGACTGCAAAATTATAACCACACAACCATAAAATGCATCTAATAAACTGGCTAGGGAAGTCTGAACTTGAAGCTGAAAATACAATAAAACCAGGAACTAGTACAAATATTTTATAAGCTAAAACGGTACATTAGTTTTGAGCAATAAAGACAAAGGGGGGAGGGGGTTCTGCTAACTGGGAAGAGCATAAGTTTTGCTGATCTAAAAGCCAGTCAAAATCATTCTATTAAAAGCATTATATTGTGGTACATTCGTGTTTAACACACACAATGACATTAATTAGATAAGCAAAGAAATAAATCCAGAACAAACTGCATCTGCATATTTCTATAAACGCCAATATACATGAATTCAAGTGTATTCCAAGTCAAGTACTGTGACTTGTAATAGTGATAATTCACTTAATATTTGATGCAAAACTTGACACCAATATACAGTGGTGTTCTGAGCCTGTGGAGTACCCTGCCCATGTCTGGTGAAACACACAATAGACACACTGAGCCAAAACATTTTATTGCTAATTCTGTTAGGAAGACCTAAAAGGGGAGTCAAAACCTGTAACTGTTCCATCCAACACAGAGATTTGGATCTTAAGCTTTATCAGGGTTTCAAGTTTGTTTTTCCACACTTTTTTTACAAATTTCCCGATGCTTTCGCCTTTCTAAACTATGCCCTACAAACTTCTGAACTGTGTGTTGCAGCAACGTTCTCAAAGGATCTGATCTGAAACCAAGAAAATCCTTAGTGACAGTCTAACAAAAAGGAAAAGCAATGAAAGTCAGTTGTGTCCCCTCCAGTGTCCCCGGATCACCACGCTTCAACTAAACCTGTAACCAGACATCAGGAGAAAGGAAAGGAACAAACCAAAACACACAACTCAAAAGTTACTGAAAATATATATTAAAAAAAAAAGAAGAAAAAAAAAATGAGAAGCAATCGAGAAAAGTCTGACAGCAAAACACACCAGAAACGGGAACAAAAGGCAAAGACCAGTAACAAAACGTTTATCACCTTCCTCCCCCTTTCCCCCTCCCGTAAATTTCCTACATCCTCTGTATAATGATCAGGCCCGGAGCTAAGACCCCAAGCCGGCCTCGACTCATTAAAATAACAAAGCCGCAGCGATCGCTTTTATCCAGGTCGGCTCGGGGAAGTGGAGAGCGCTGGTGGTAAAGGACCTGTTGAGTGACTTCTTCACACTCGCCGGCTACGAGCTGCCTCCCCCCTCGGCGAGAAACCAATAAATATCCCTGGCCGGGAAATGCCACCCTCCCTCCCGGCCGCAATTAACTTCCAGATGCGGAGCCCCGGGGCAGCGTGATTTGTTGCAGAAGTGTCCCCAGGGCAGCCGCTCCCTCCCTCCGTCCCTCCCGCACGCCCGGAGCAGCGCCCGAGCCCCGCGGCTGCGAACTCCACGGAGCTCCGCGCATCTCCCCGCGCCCCGCGGAAGCCCCTTCCCGCACGGGCCGCCTGCGCGGGCAGCACAGGGCAGTACAGGGCAGCACCGCACCGCACAGGGCAGCACGGCTCAGCACAGCACAGCACAGCACCGCACAGGGCAGCACCGCACCGCACCGCACCGCACCGCACAGCACAGCACAGCACAGCACAGCACCGCACAGGGCAGCACCGCACCGCACCGCACCGCACAGCACAGCACAGCACCGCACAGGGCAGCACCACACCGCACCGCACAGGGCAGCACCGCACCGCACAGCACCGCTCCGCTCCACTCACCCTCCCTGCGCACGCATCGGCCGCCGGGCCCCTCCTGCCGCCGGCTGCTCCCGCGGCCGCAGCGAGCCGGGCACCGCCGAGACAGGCGCCGAGGGCGAGGAGGAAGGAGGCGAGCTGCAGCCCCGGTGCCATGGTCCGCAGCGAGCC